>LZPO01066380.1:0-12660 GCA_001675575.1 Neotoma lepida | reverse complement strand
ACTAACAAAACCTCCACATAATGAAACATAACATATTTATAAAATAAAATTTAATATGTAATCAACAATGCCATTCATGACCTGTGGATCAATAACAAGATACAGTTTAAACTCTGGCAAATTTCATATTCTTCAATTCTGTCAGTTTATCTCTGAAAATAAAACTGGATTTTCTGAAAGTTTAATCTCTTTTTTTAAAAAATTAAAAGTCAGCGTAGACCCCATGAAGAATGTAAGACCTTGTTGAAATAGTTCTTTCTTTTCACAGATGTGGTGTTTCTGAAAGAATAGGTATAAAAGGAATAAGAGAATATCACCATATTCTCCTCCATATGTATGCATGGACATATTGATTTATTTATGAACATGCACTACTCAGCGTTCTTTAGAGGAACAGAACATACACTGTGTGTATAGGTGATTTATTAGATTAGCTTATATGAAATTGTCCGGCTAGTCTAACAATGGCCATTTTTCAGACTGGAGAGCCTGAGAACCTGGTAGCTGCCCAGTCCATGAGGCTGGATGCTTCAGCAGTCCCAGTTTGGTCCTGAAAACCTAGAAGATTCATGCAGAGATACTGATATTCAGCCCATGTTGGAAGGCTGAAGAAGCTAGGTTCCAATGTCAAAAAAGAATGGCAGCATCAGTTTAGATGCACTCACCAAGGAGTGAAGGCTGGCAGGCAAAGCAGACCTGATTTTCCCTCAGACTTCTTTATATCAGGGCCAACTCAGGATGGTGCTGCTCAGTCTGTGTGCAGGTCTTCCTCCTGCCACTTAGCCTTTCTTGGTAATACCTTACTGTGCTTGCTCTTCTTTGATTTCATAGCTAAACAACTGGACAATGTTAACCATCATAATACAGCCTTTATTTTCAGACCTTAAAAAATTCTTTAAAACCGGACAATACAGCCAGGCAATGGTAGCACACGCCTTTAATCCCAGTACTTGGGAGGCAGAGGCAGGTGGATCTCTTGAGTTCAAGGCCAGCCTGGTCTATAGAGCGAGTTCCAGGACAGCCAGGGCCACACAGAGAAAACCTAACTTGAAAAACAAAAGCAAACAAAAGTCTGAAAATACAAATTAAATCTGATAAGTCATTTCATTACAGGCAAACAACATCAGAACATTTGTGGCTTAAATTTATATTGCTAGCAGTTGCAAAGAATCAGGAGCAGATACCAAATCTCCCTCAGAGTTATTGGAGCACATGGATTACCTCAGAGCACTGTGAAATACAGTTAAATTCTATCTGCCCCGATCTTAGTTAGGGTTTCTACTGCTACAATGAAACACCATGACCAAAAAGTAAGTTGGAGAGGGAAGGGTTGATTTGGCTTATACTTCCATATTGCCATTCATCATCAAAGGAAGTCAGGACAGGAACTCAAACTGGGCCAGAACCTGTAGGCAGGAGCTGATGCAGAGGCCATGGAGGAGTGCTGCTTACTGGCTTGCTCCTCATGGCTTGCTCAGCCTGCTTTCTTATAGAACCCAGGACCACCAGCTCAGGGATGGCACCACTCACAATGGGTTGGGATTTCCCTATCAATCGCTAATTAAGAAATTGCCTTACAGCCAGATGTTAAGGAGACATTTTCACAATTGAGGCTCCCTCTTCTCTGATGACTCTAGCTTGTGTCAAGTTGACATAAGACTAGCCAGGACAGCCCCTATCTACTGAATCAGTCTTGAGGAGTGGAACTTGAGAGTCTGTATTTTTAATAGGATGCCACATACAGATGGTTGCTATCATCAGGTAGTTTTAGGACACATTGTACTTGCTTGTAACTCACTGATATTTCCATCTTGACACTTGACTGTGGTGATTATATTGTGTCCCCCAAAATATTGTGTACCCTAATAAAACTTATCTGGGGTCAGAGAACAGAACAGCCACTAGATAGACTTAGAGGCTAGAAAATGGTGACATACATGCCTTTAATCCTAGCATTCTGGAGGCAGAGATCCATCCAGATCTCTGTGAGTTCAAGGCCACGCTGGAAACAAAGCCAGGTATGGTGGAACACATCTTTAATCCCAGGACTTGAGATTTCATGTCTTGCTTGGGAAAGATACATGCCTTTAATCCCAGGATGTGATGGCAGGAAGCAGAAAGGTATATAAGGTGTGAGAGCTAGAAACTAGAGGCCTTTTTAGCTTTGAGGCTTTTGAGAGCAGTTCAGCTGAGATCCATTCCGGTGAAGACTCAGAAGCCTTCAGTCTGAGGAAACAAGATCAGCTGAAGAGTTGGCAAGGTGAGGTTGGCTGTGGCTTGTTCTGTCTGTCTGACCTTTCAGAATTTACCCCAATATCTGCATCCGAGTTATTTTTGTTAAGACCATTTAAGATTCTTCTTACACTTGACCCTCATTATTATCACAATTGCTGACATTTTAGTTTGGTAGTGTCCATATTTCATAAAAGCAATCTGGCAAACTTAGCTTTAATAATCCAAAATACTGTGATTTATGTCCGTACTGAGACACTGCAGCTTCTCAGTCTGTGTCAAAATGTTCTGAACCTGAGTTTTATCAAGGTTCTTTGTAGTGTCACATTAGCCTCCTCAAATTCTGAGTACCTCTGGGCTGCAGGTGCCCCAGGAGATACCTAGGAACTTGGCCATGAGGATTTAAGTATTCCTTTATTCAACTTCTCATTTGCCACTAAGATCTCGTCTTTAAATGGACACCACTTTCACAGAAATAGAGCCTCACACGACTCACATTTTATTCGTGAGGAAAATGACACAGTGAACCTAAAGGAGGAGTCATCCAGGATCATTCTCAGCAACAGGGACAAAGCACAAACTTGTCCATCCATCTTGCACTAACTGAGCACCAACTCCTGTGAAATTTCCTCACTGATCAAGACACGCAGATGAAGGACACTTAGCCCCTATCCCTTTAAGCTGAGATCTTCATTATGAAAAATATGTTAGGCACGCTAAGAATGCTTTGCTATTACTAACATTATTTGAACTGTGAACTGTATCAGAGTAAATTGTTTTTAATTTTGACTCCTGTATCAGAATGGTCCTTAAGACTTGTATTAGTTACTTCTAATGTTTTCATAACCAACTACCTGACAAAAATCAACTGAAGAAAGGAAAGATGTATTTTTCTTCATGCTTTGAAGCTGTAGTCTATGAGTTGGGGAAGGATTTCAGAGGGCATTGTTTCCGGCTGTGGGAGCAAGAACATGAAAGTGTCTGCTTACATCTTCATGATCATAAAGGAGAGAGCAGGGGATGTTGGCTATTGGCTGGATTTCTTCTTTGTATCACTAAAAAAAAATCAGTTCATGGATTCAGTCTAAAGGATGATACCCTCTACATTAAAACTTAATCTGCTCTCTGTAGTTACTTAGCTTTGGAAATGCAGTCACAAAGATGCCTAGAGATGTGTCACCTGGATGACTCTAAATCCTGTCAAGTTGGCAATGAATCATCACATAACTGTTGCAGGACATAGCACCGTTGAAAAATTACCCTAGAGGCTTCTTTTGTTTGGCCTAATGGCGTGTGCATAAATATTATATAAACATTATTTGGAATGGGACAATGCTGCCTAGGACGGTCCTGATTTCATGTATCCAAGCAACCCTGCTTCAGCTTCCTGAGTATCTTGGGCTACAGGCATCCACTACTGTGCCCAGGTGGAACTTGCATATTTTATACAATAATTAAAACTTGAGAACATTCACATTTTAAAAATATAGACATTTGGATTATTCTGGGAAAAATTAAACAGAAATCTGGCCTTAATAGAACAATGTTCTCTTGTGGAAGTAATTCTCTGAAAGTAATGAGGTATTGACTGTTTTATGTGGGCTGGTGATAGCTAATTCAATTAGTCCCTAACTGGCACGTTTCTGTCATTTCCACTTTGTCATCTAAGCCAGACCAGCTTCTGGGTTTACCAACTGTATGAACTGTGTCTAACGGCAGGTGGCAGCAGTCAGCTGTCATTATCCTTGTCATTTCTCATGCAAGTAGGAAAGATGGTGTGCCTTGCCAACAGGCTTCATTCGGGGACCATACTTTTCCTTTGAAATACTCCCGCATCTTTCTAAAAACACAACATTGCCATATTTTAGTTGATACATATTTTGACAAAATAAGTTATAACAAAGATTTGGTACTAGTAGTGATGTAAACAAGAATGTGTAAATCACTGGTTCTCAGCCTTCCTAATGCTGGACCCTTTAATAAAGTTCCTCATGTTGTGGTTACCCCCAACCATAAAATTATTTTCATTGCTACCTCATAACTGTGATTTTGATACTGTTAGGAATCATAATGTAAATATCTGTGTTTTCAGATGGTCTTAGGTGACCCCTGGGAAAGGGTCATTGACCCCCAAGTTGAAAAGCACTGGTATAAGGCATGAGCTAAAAAGTATTGCTACCAGGGGAACAATCTTCAATTTAAGAGCTAAAACTCAGCTAGGCATAGTGGCACACACCTTTAATGTTAGCACTTCGGAGGCAGAGACAATCAGATCTCTGTGAGTTTGAGGCTAGCCTGGTCTACATAGTCAGCTCCAGGACAGCAAGAGCTACATAGTGAGACCCTGTCTTGAAAAAAACCAAACCAAACCAAACAACAACAACAAAAAAGGAAAACTAAAAAACTTTTAGTAGAAAACATAGGAGTATGTCTTTGTGGCTTCAGACTAGGCAATGGTTTTTTTTTTTTAGATATGACATCAAAAACACAAAGAATAAAAAGGCAAAAAACAGATAAATGGGACTTCATCCAAATCGTTCTTGACAAAATGTGAACCATCAAGAAAAAGAGAGGGAGAACCTGTAGAGTTGGAAAAATATTTCAATCATGTATCTCATAAGAGACTTTACAGGATATTTAAATAAATATTACAACTGAACTATTAAAAATAAAAATAGAGGCAGGTAGGTAGCTCAGTAGGTAAAGGCACTTGCTTCCAAGACTGACACCTTGATTTTGCTTCCTGGAAGGTGCATGGTGATATGAAAGAACCAATTACCACAAATTGCCCTCTGCCTCCATGGCTCACAGTGATCATCATCATCACACATGCACACGCACACCTGCATGCACATGCATGGAATAAATAAATGTTTAAAAGAATGAAAGAAAAATGGCTTATTTTAAACATAGTCAAAGGATCTGGATACACATTTTTTCAAAGAAAACAATAAAATGTCAAATAGCAGATAAAATACATTCAATGTCATTTAATCATCATGGAAATGCAAATCAAAACCACAATCAGATGTCACCCATTCCATATAGGAGACCTAAAAATTCTAAACAGATATTAATAACTGCTGACAATTATGTGGACAAGAAGGAAGCTTTGCTATTAGGATCACAGTGATAAAGGGCTTTGCAAAAGTTTGCAAGTTCTTCAAAATGTAACCTATAAATTGTACCCTTAAGTATATAGCAAACAATAATAATAAAAATAATAAACTTAAATTTTTCTTAACCAAAAAATTCTGATTTTATTTTTAATGTACTGGGGTGATGGGTAAGAGAGAGTAGGGAGAGAGAGAATAAGCATAGAGGGCATAGAGATGGACAGGAAGAGGAAGAACTCAGCATTTCATGGTGGCCAAATTAAACATGTACTGGAGAAAATGATGGCATAGCCTCTGTCTCCCAAGTTCAGGGGATTAAAAGTCCTGCTCTACCATGTTGGATCTTTCTGTTCATTTTTAATTACAGTTTTACAGTCAATCATAAAAGGACCCAAGAACTGTGCATGATAAGAGAAATGTGTTAGTATTTCAGTGCTCCACAGTTTGAAATTGGACCTTTTAAAAATCCGGACAAAAGCAAAATGCTGCCTTGTGAAAACTAAGCAAACAAAAGAGGGGCTTAATTGCTCAGGCTGCAAACTTTGATGTTATATGGGCCTCTTCCCTCTCCAGGGATCACGTCCAGCTCTAGATGGTCATCACAGTTTATTGGTTTATTTTTTTTCTCTTAATGTACCACACATCTGCCTCTCTGTTTTTGATCTTATTATGGCTTTTACTAGACCAGGTGCTCATCAATTCATGCTTGAAAAACAACATGAATAACTAATAGGAAGAAAATGAAAGTGTCAGTTTTAGAGTTAAATAACTGTAAATTTTCTCTTAGAGAAAGAATTTGTGTTTGTTTTAGCTGAACACCTAGATGGGTTGTTTTCATTGCTCAAACATTACAGGATGGTTGGGATAAGCCACGAGTTAAAGTGCTTTGCTTAAGAAATTTGCGATGATGGCTTGATTGGGGAAATTTATAATGTGTAGGAAGATAGAGAGAAGAAACAGGAGAATGAAGGAAAATTAGGCAACACTGGGAAAATCAAAGCCTTTGTGTAATGGCTACGGAGTTTTAAAGTAAACAGATCTCTCATGTTTAAACGTTTAAAGTACATTTTTATTTATTCTTTGAGAATTTCACAGATGTATACATTGTATTTTTATCATACCCACACTTTACTCCCCACTGCAACTCCTACCAGACCCCAAACCACAGCTCTTTCCCAAGTTCATGTCCTTTTTTTTTTAACCCATAAAACCCAGTGCTGCCACTATGTGTATGTGTATGGTATCATCCACTGGAGCATGGGCAATTTACAAGGGACATAATCCCTGAAGAAAACTGATTCTCTCTTTCCCAGTAGCCATTAGCTGCCAATAACTACTTGGCTACAGGTACGGAGCTTCATGACTTCTGTCTTAGTTAGGGTTTCTTTTGCTGTGAAGAGAGACCATGACCATGGCAACTCTTCTAAAGGAAAATATTTAACTGAGGTGGCTCGCTTCAGTTTCAGAGGTTCAGTAAGTCCATTATCAACATGGTGGAGAGGATGGTGGTATGCAGGCAGACATGGTGCTGGAGAAGAAGCAGAGAGTCTTATATCTTGCAGGCAACAGAGAATGTGTCACACTGAGTGAAGCTTGAGCAGAAGAGACCTCAAAGCTGGCCCCTATGGTGACACACTTCCTTCAGCAAGGCCACACCTCCCAGTAGTGCCACTCCCTTTGGGGACTATTTTCTTTCAAACCACCACATTCCACTCCCTGGCCCCCAAAGGCTTGCAGCAATATCATAATGCAAAAATGCATTCAGATTGCTGTGAAGAGACATCATGAGCACAGGCAACTCTTATAGTGAAAACATTTAATTGAGGTGGCAGATTACAGTTCAGAGGTTCAGTCCATTATCATCATGGCCGGGAACATGGCAGCATGCAGGCAGATACAGTGCTGGCTACATTTTGATCAGAAGGCAACAGGAAGTGAGAGGACCAAGCAGATGCTATAACAGGCTGCTCAATATTCCCTCAGATCAGGCCTCAACTTCAGCTTCCTGAGACTGGACAGGCAGTTTTCGAGGAGGAGTCACAAAAAGGGCAATTAATCACTGGTGCCCCTGACAAGACAACAGGGACAAGGGAGATAGGACACACTAAGCCTGGGCCACTGAGCCAGCCCCCACAGTCAGTACGTGCTCGGCCAGCCAGCCTCCACATCAGCTCAAGGACAGAGCCTGGGACTTGTCCAGATCTGCCCAAAAATGAAAAACTATACCCTGATCAGCCTCTAACTAGCCCTGGCCAATTAGAACATACTGATATGATTGCCACTTGCTTAAGCCAATTATAGATAAATAACCTAACTGCCTTGGGACCTCCCCTTGGCTATGCTTAAAAGGAGCTCACACATCTCTCTCAGGGTCTTCACTGGCCTTTGTGTGGGATGGCAGGCCCAGCATGCTGGAAGCTTTCTCAAGATAATAAATGTTCTTGCTGATTGCATATGTGAATGGTGGTCTTTTGTGGGACTTCTCTAGGACCTTAACAGAAGTGGACTGTGACACTGTGAGTAGCTTGAGCATGGGAAAACTCAAAGCCCACTCCCACAGTGACACAGTTCCTTCAACAAGGCCATACCTACTCCAACAAAGCTACATATCCTAATAGTGCCACTCCCTATGAGATTCTGGGGGCCAATTACATTCAAACTACCACAAGTCCCTACTCCATCTATACTGGAATGTTGAGTGGCTTGACATTGTTCAGGCAACCATGGTTACTGTGAATTCATGAGTGCAACGGTCCTGATATGTCTGGAAAACACTGCTTTGTCTTGGTCCTCCCCAACCTCTCATTCTTAAAATCTTTTTGCCTCTTCTTCTATGATAGTCCTTGAGCTTTCAGAGTATGGACTGTGATATAGATATCTCAACTAGGGCTGAGTACTCCACAGTCACTTACTCAATGCACTTTGGCCTGCTGTGAGTTTCTGTATTAAGCATCATCAACTGCAAAAAGAAACTTCTCTGATGAAAACTGAGAGCTATACTAATATATGGGAATTATGTTTAACTTTAAATTGTTGTGGCACTTCAAGGAACTCACCCTTTAGTACAAATCTGTGTGTTTATAGTCATTGATGATTTAGGAGGAAGTGGAAGAAACAGGGAGAAGGAGGTCATCAGCTCTGTGCCAAAGGGCAATCATGCCCCCAAGGCATGAGATGAGAATGAGAACATAGTAGAAGTAGAAACTCATAGAAAATGACAGGGTTCTCAACCTTCCTAATGCTGTGACCCTTTAATATGGTTCTTCATGTTGTGGAGACCCCCCTCAACCATAAAATAATTTCATTGCTACTTCATAACTATAATTTTGCTATTGTTATGAATTGTAATTTAAGTGTCTGATATGCAGAATATCTGATATGCCACCCTGTGAAAGAATTGTTTTACCTTTGCAGGGGTCATGACCCACAGGTTGAGAACCACTAGACAAAGGCAACCAAAAGAAACATAAGCAATGCACTTTCTGCAGAATTTCTTAAATACTAAAGGGCATTCATTCACACATGATAAAACTAGGCTTGGGCCTATGCAGAGCCTGAAATTTAAATCATACTATTATTAGTTACAAGGCTGGTATTCCTTCTCCATATTCTTCTTCTCCATGATTTGTGTCCCAGGAAACTGACTCATGAAATCATCAATGGGCTTTCTTTTAAAAAGTATTTATTTATTTGTGTGTTTGTTTGTTTGTTTGTTTGTTTGTGTGTGTGTGTGTGTGTGTATGTGTTCCTGCCGTGACACACATGTGGAGGTCAGAGGACAAATTTTAAGAATCAATTCTCTTCTTCCATCATGTGGGTCTATGCACTACATGCATGCATTGCCTGAGGAAACCAGAAGAGGGTGGTGGATTCCCCTGGGACTACAGTTACAGCTGTGAACCACCATGTCCTTGCTGGAAATTGAACCCTAGTCCTCTGGAAAAATAGCCAGTGCTCTAAACCACTCAGCCATCTCTCAAGCTTCTGTTTGTATATTTCTTTATTTCCAATCCAGTCTTATACTTGTATTCAAATTCTTATCCTGTTAATATGCAAAATTCACATTATTCTTTTTTCTTTGAGACAAGATCCCATAAGTACAGGCTGGCCTTAAACTCAGTGTGTAGCACTAAACTCACATCCTTCTGCTTTCACTCCAAAGTGGTGAGATTATAGGCATGCCCCACCATGTCTAACTAAATTTTCCATTCTGAAACATTTATTCAAAGTACCCTAGGATTTAGCAACTACCAACCTTTCATTATTCCTATGATTTTCCCTTATACAAATCCTCAAGTCAAACTAAACTGGACTATTCAATTTTCCATTAAATCACCTTATAAATATACCCTTCTTCTTAAAGTGCTCCACACCTCAACTTTCCTTCTTACCCCATCGCATCTTCTTTACTGATTTCTATTTTAAGAGCCCTAGAATAACAGCAATTTATTTTCCCACAGTTATGGGATGTTGAAGTCCAAAATGAGGCTGAATTCATGACATCAACAGGTCCAGTTCCTTCTGAGGTTTCCAGGGAAGAACCACTGTAATTCTGCCTGCCAATAGGTGATTCTGGGATTCTGGAATTTCCTGTGTCATTCCCCCCTACATGTTCTCATCTTCTTTCTGTCCCCAAACCTCCCTCTGCTTCCTATTTGTAAGAATACTTGTGATTTTTAGGGCCCAGGATAATTATAATTATACACGATAATGTCTCTGCCTCAGGACCCCTAATAATATCTGCAAAATACCTTCTTTTATGAAAGCTAACATCCAATTATTAAGACCTGGTTTTCCTGGAGGCAGTTATTGGGTACAAAATCATTCTTTGCTGATTTTAATCTTCCCTTTCCTTCAAAATATAGGTAAAATCCCTCCTTTCTCCATAGAGTATGGTTCCTGTTAGTCTTGTTAGTTTCTATTAAGTGATCATCTATGAATCATCCTAACTTTTCTGAGTCTCAGCTGCTAAATTCATATCTGTTTCTGGTCTATAGATCACAAACACTAGTATTTACTGATGTCAAAATAGTTTATTAACTAGGCTGCCCAGCCTAGAGACTCTTCTTGTTAACAACTCAATCATGCTTTTATAGGAGTTGTCTTGCTATAAATATTTGCAACGTAGCATCTAAAACTCCATCCTATTGCAGTTTGCATTCCTTTGCTTCTTGGTGGAAGAAAGATCCTACTTCTCTCCTTACATGCCAAGATGGGCCAAGCATTCCTACCCATAATTTCCAACAGGCAGGGTACATGCACATGACCTAGGTCCTTAGTTCCTTTCTAGGACTTTGAATATGAAGAAACTGTCTATAGGTGTAATTGAAAATTTTTCGCTAGCCATAATTCCACCATTTTGTTTAGGATGTAGCATTTCTTGATAATTCTCAAATTTTAGTATGAATCATAAACTTGTTGTTACTGTTGCTCTTGTTGGTAGTGGTCGCAGTGGTTGTATTTGTATGTGTATAGGGGGACAGACTTGTTAAAATGCCATCTCCTAGGACCTACACAATACCACCAAATAAGCATCCTAGGGAAATGGGCACAGAAATTTTACATTACAAATGTTTAAGAGCCTTGATGATTCTTACACACTCTTCAAAGCAAAATTGATGGCTCCAAATCTGTAGATAATGCATTGTTTATTCCTTCTTTACTATGAATTTCCTTTACCTATTAGATACTATTTGCTTCTTCAGAAGACAAGATCTGTTTTCCTTCCAGAAACTTAGCTTTACTCTTTCCCTGACAATAATGTTCATATCACTCACATTTCCATACACACTTTCTGCTCCGACATATTGGAAGGTAAACAGGTTATATATGTCCCCATTTATTTCTCTCATGCTTCTTTTTCCTCTAAGAGGAATAAGGATTTGCTTAGTCTCCGTAAACCTTTTCAGAGTTTCTGATCCTTGAAGAAATTAATTTAGATTCTTCCCAGAGCGTGATCAGAATTTATAGTAACCTTCACAAGGTCCTATAAGACTTTCATATAATTATTATCAATTTTATAGCAATTCCTCATTTTTTGGTTAAGTGTACATTGGATTGATGTTATTAATTTAAATCAATCATTTATTATAATCCTTTATTATACTAATATTAACCTTTTGTATTTCATTCTGATCATTTCTCTTTCCTAAGACATTTAATAATTTCCCTCAATTCTTGGATTTTTAAAAATATATTGTAAGAGTGGTTTCTCAGAAAATTGGGGATCAATCTGCTTCAAGACTCAGCTATATCACTCTTGTGCATATACCTAAGGAATGGTCAATCATAACACAAGGACACTTGCTCAACTATGTTCATAGCAGCATTATTCATAATAGCCAGAACCTGGAAACAACCTAGGTGCCCTCAACTGCAGAATTGATAAAGAAAATGTGGTACATATGCACAATGTAGTACTACTCAGTTGTAAAAAACAATGACCATATGAAATTTGCAGGCAAATGGATGGAACTAGAAAATATCATCCTGAGTGAGGTAACCCAGACCCAGAACGACAAACATGATATGTATTCACTCATAAGTGGATACTAGATGTAAAGCAAAGGATAACCAGACTACAACCTATACCTCCAGAGAAGGTAGCTAACAAGGAGGACCCTAAGAGGGATGTATGGATCACCCTGGGAAGGAGAAATAGATGAGATCTCCATGAGTAAACTAGGGGTGAGGGGGGCAATAGAGAGTAGGGGACGGGGGATGAGAACATAAAGGAACGGAATGGTCGAGCTGGAACAGGGACAGAGTGGGAGAGCAATGAAAGAGATACCAGGATAGAGGGAGACATCATGGGGAAAGGGAAAAACCTAGTGCTAGGGAAGTGCCCAGGAATCCACAAGGATGACCCCCACTTAGACTACTAGCAATAGTGGAGAAGGTGCCTGAGCTGGCTTACCCAAGTAATCAGATTGGTGAATATCCTAACTTTCATCACAAGCCTTCCTTTAGTAACTGATGGAAGCAGATGCAGAGATCCACAGCCAAACACCAGGCCAAACTCCAGGAGTCCAGTCAAAGAGAGGGAAGAGGGATTCTATGAGCAAGGGGCATCAAGATCATGATGGGGAAACCTACAGAGACAATAAACCAAGCTAGTGGAAATTCATGAACTTTAGACCAACAGCTGTGGAACCTCCATGGGAATGGACTAGGCCCTCTCCATAAGCGAGACAGTTGTGTAGCTTGGACTGCTTAAGGGGCCCCCTGGCAGTAGTATCAGGATCCATCCCTGGTGCATGGGCTGGCTTTTTGGAGCCTATTACCTATGGTGGGACACCTTACACAGCCTTGG
>LZPO01066379.1:241050-251283 GCA_001675575.1 Neotoma lepida | reverse complement strand
TTATAGACCAGGCTGACCTGTCTCTGCCTCCCGAGTGCTGGGATTAAAGGTGTGTGCTACCACCACCTGGTCTCAGTTTACCTTCTTATAGCACCCAGAACCACCAGTCCCCTGGGGGCACCACCCTGGGCCTCCCACATCAGTCATCAGTCAAGAAAATGCCCCATGAGTTTGTCCACAGGCCGGTCCTCAGGAGACAATTGCTTATTTAAGATTTCTTCTTCCTAGATGACCCCACCTTTGTTAGATTGACATAAAAAGTAGCTAGCACATCTTTCCTATTAGAATGTGGCTCTACCTAGGATAGATAAGAGTTTTGACTTGTCAGTGCTTTGGTTTTCTCTGATTATCCCTTTTGGTCAACACTAAAATGTACATAAGCTACTTTAAGACTTCTACTTTTATATAAAGTTGGTATTTCTGTGAAGATAGTTATTTAAAAATTTAACATTTTATCAGTGAAACACAGGAGACTCGAGAGGAAGGACTGTCAGTATAAACGAAATAGCTATAGAGAGTAAAATGGCACTTTTTATGTAAACATTTTCTTAGGTTTATTTATTTTATTTTATGTATANGAGTGTTTTAGATGCTTGTATGTATGTGTATCATGTGCATGTATGCCTGGTGCCCAAAGAAGTCACAAGAAGGCTTGGGATACCCTGGAACTGGAGTTGGAAATGGTTGTGAGCTGCCATGTATGTGCTGGAAACCAAATCTGGGTTCTTTGTAAGAGCCGCAAGTGCTCTTAACCACTGAGCTGTCTCTCCAGCCCCGTGACTATGCTCTTCTACCTTCTACCTTTTGTGATTTACCTCGTATTTCTGTTTGACGATTGTGCTCTAACTGATCATGACATTACAGCTTCAGTATTTTACTCTGTATTTCTAAGCACGAATAATACTGATACTTAATGTTTCTTTTTTAAAAATAAACTTTATTATACAAAAAACTTGTAAATCACGCAGACCTAATTTTATAATCTCAATGAATTGTACACTCAGAATAGTTATTCCAGGAGCTTCACATTAGAGTTCACATTTTCACTATCAAATATACTTGTACGTATTTATTCACCACCAAAACTGGAATATCCATGGCAGAGTTTTAACTAGAAGAGCAGCTAGTTTTCTATCTCTTTTCATAACTGTGTCTGTCACCTGTGTCCGGTCCTTCCTTGTGCCCTTATAATTAGCTTTTCTTGTTCTTTTTCTTATGTTATAGTGTCTCCATGTGTACATTGGTTTACGTATATGCATATATTATTGGCTGGAGTCCACATAAGAGAATGCATTCAGAGTTTATTTCTTTCTGAAATTTTGTGATCTCACTAAATCTATTCTCCAGATTTTTTGATTATGTGTGTGTGCACCACATTTTCATTATCTGTTCATCTGTTGATGGACATCTGGGTTGATTTCGGTTCTTTGCTATAGTGAGTGAAGCAGCAGTAAAGAAGTGCTTCCCCTTGGTGGAAACTGATTTCCTGTTACAGAAAGTAAAGTCTTAATCTCATTTTTTCCACTTGCATCTCATTGTCCTGAATTGTTGATGTCTTTTCATTATATCACTATTCATGTTTTTGTCAGCATGACTATAATGGAATGATAATCCAGGATATATGTTAAAACTGATTTCGTCCTTTGCTCTATTTAATTCCTAAAGCTTATTATTACTTTATTTTGCCCTTGCTTGATGCTATTTTATTTTCACATTTTTGCCTAATGTTAAAACATTTCTTAATCCACTGTCTCTCAACATCTTAGGTGCTAGAGGCAGGGGGTTGTGTTAGGTTTTCCTCATGGTCCCTTCTGAGGGTCACTCTTCATGCTCTAGTGCATGTTCCTTCCTAGGTTCCTCCACAGTTTACTTCCTAAGACTCGCTTCCTCTCTTCCATTCTGTTTGGATTCTGTGTCACTGCCATGTTCTCTGCTTTCACTGAATAAAGTTTGGTCTTCACTAGCTGCATAGGAGTATGCCTAGAAGTGTATTTGTGGAAGCCTTAAGTAATCTGCAGATANCTTTACCATTGTAGATTGGTTTGACTAGAGGTTGAGTTGTAAGTTAGCAATAATTTCATCTACAGAATTTGACATGAACTTAATGCTGTTGGTAGTAAATATTACGCTTCTTGAGTTCTAATCTAGTCCATTATATGTTTAATTTTTAGGATTTCTTTCTGAGTTGTATTGTTTTATAGATGTGAGAACTTATCTTTCCTAATAGAGACAGGTGCTCATGATAGCTATATGATTCTGTCTGTGGTAATGGGTTCACTCCGACATATGGACTTGTTCATGGTATGGGACAGGGCGATGGTTCTCAGGCTGCCTGATATCTCCTGTCACTAATCATTTTGATTTAGGGTGTTCCCCTTCCTCTTTTCTGTCAAGTTAGTGCTTGTCTTTAAATTTACTTTGTCTTCATTTATTGTGATTTTGAGTTAAGATGGTTTATATATACTTTTTTCTGATGTATCTTTTTGGGGTGTTATCTGTAGGAAAGAAGAAAGGCAAACAGAAAAGTTACCCTTCATTTCAAATTAATTAAATGGCATTTTAAACGTCAGCTTTCTTTGGCATCTTTCTGTATAGTGCAGTTCAAGGAATTTACATGAAATTTGCTAACATAATTATTAATGTATCTTTGGGGATATAAAGAGTGCTTTCAAGAAATGGTAGAACCATTTAAAATTTTTGTATCCCATTTAGTTAATATTTATTGAATATTGTGCCAAGTCTTGGGCACAGCTTTGGACATAGAGACAAAACAATCTCTGACCCAGAAGAACTCGCTCTTAGGCCAACAGGAATTAGACAAGGTGGCAAGTATTATACAGGGAAGGGTGAACCTGCTGAGACAGTGCAGAAGGGCACGGAGACATCGTGGAAGTGTTCTAGGGAAGGCGACACATACACTAAGGATGGGAGGGTGAAAGAAGAGGCATTTGCTAAGATGGAGTATTTTTGTTTGCTACAGATTTACAAAGTAAATTTGTGGCCAAAGAAAATGAAGTGCAGAGTCTGCATAGTAAGCTCACAGACACATTGGTATCAAAACAGCAGTTGGAGCAAAGACTAATGCAGTTAATGGAATCAGAGCAAAAGAGGGTGAGCAAAGAAGAGTCTTTGCAAATTCAAGTTCAGGTATTTGTTTTTCTTTCTTTAAAATAAGGTCTTGTATTTATGTGTTCACATGTGTAACACTAATAATTAAAGAAAGATCATGAATTTGAGAGAGCGAGAGGAGCCATTGGAGAGATTGGGGAGGTGATATAATTATATTTTAATTTAAAAATTGCAAAAAAATTCAAAACCTATGTCTATGTAAATACATTATGCTCAAATAAATTTCCATTTCAATGTCTAAATCATTAAGAAAAATTGGGATAAGTGTGGTATGTCTTAATTCTTAATAGTGGTAAATAATTAACATTTACTCTTTGAGAATTTGTTAAAAGATGAGCTAATCCACTTCCTTAGGACTTCTTGTGATAGGATCAGGGACAGTAAAACAGCCTAGATGTCTGCCTTGTAAATTAACTCAAAAATGCTTAACTGCTTTGAATAAAGACAATTTAAAGATAAACCAAGAACATGTAAATCATTGTGTTCATGTGCATGTGGATATTTATTAATAACACATTTGTCCCTCTCTTTTGTTTTCTGTTGATGAAAAGGATATTTTGGAACAAAATGAGGCTTTGAAAGCTCAGATTCAACAATTCCATTCCCAGATAGCCGCCCAGGTAATGGTGCATTTTTAATTGCTTACCGAAATCATAGCTTTCTAGCTGTTTGAACAATTACATGAGTGCCTGTGTAGTACCATACTTCAGTAGTTGGGAGACTAGTCAATGAATCAGTATGTAGTGGCCCCGAGTTTCAAACACTAATATTATGTGTAATACTTGGGAAGCACTAAGGACCCCAAATCTGTATGATTAGAAGAGTTAGGTGAGAGCGCTCATCTCTGGGAAATATGCTCTGAGCTCTGTCACAGAACAAAAGGGGTAGCCAAGCGGATCCTAGAGTAGAGGCTATTGTATTGATGGATGCACTGTCTCAGAATATTGACTTGGCCTCAGGAATCTCACACATGTGTAGAGGTAGCTGTGTTAGCCACAGCTCCCAAGGTGTATTTGCAGAGGACTCAATTGGAAATGTGTGCTTCAGTTTAGTTAATGGTAAACATTGCAGAGTTTTACAAAATGGTATTGTAAGATTTGTTGTTTGATATCATTGCTCCCTGCTTTGATTGATTGATAGATCGGCTTTGGAATATAAATGATAAAACATTCAGAAAAAAGGCAAAGTTTACACAAATACTTATACTATAAATTTCAATTTCAGTTCAACTTTTAGATTATAAAAATTATTTGTAGCAACAAGTACTAGAAATTTGACTCTTAGGTTCGAGAGGTGGCTTAGCAGTAAAGTGTGCCTACTGCTGTTCCAGAGGACCAGAGTTCAACTCCCAGCACCCATACCAGGCAGTTCTCAACTGTCTGTAACACCAGCTTCGGGGATCTAATGGCCTCCTCCATCATCTGCACTCATATGCCTATGCCCCCCCTGCAATACTTACACATTCAAAATAAAAATAAATCTTTAAAAAAGAAATTTGACTCATATAAAAAATGATTTTACATTATAAGTGTACTTTAGAGTTTAAACTCCCAAAGCTTTGTGCACATAAATGTTTTTTCCTAATTGCTTTCTTGTAGATGACACTTTAAAATTAATTGAGGGAGAACTACTTAATACAGCGGATTGGAGCTGTATATTTGTGATTGGATTGAGATCTTTATCAGCTGACAGACTTGGTCAGAAATGCCTTAGAGGGTGCTNGGAACAGCTTTAATAGTGGAGAGGTAGCACCTGCATTCTCCCCATTGTCTGAATCATGAAGTGGATCGTTTCAGAAGATTGTGCTGAGGAACAGATGTGCAGGGGTAGAGACGGCCGTTGTGGATGGACCTGCCCCTTACGTTGCTTGTCAGTTTTATAGTTCCCAGGCCTGCCCACTTGTTTAAGTCTTACTATTCTGTGATGTGATGTGTATGTAATTTCCTAATACCTGCTATTGGTGATCAGATATGTTTTCAGAATGANAGCTACTCACCATAGGCCAGATATGTGTTTAACAACTTGATGTATGTTAATTTCTCATATTTTTTAAAGCTCTGTTGTGATTATTATTGTACAGCTTTTAAGCTTTTTCTCAACTGCTCTTATGTTGATAATGTTTTTCTTTCTCAGACCTCCGCTTCAGTTCTAGCAGAAGAATTACATAAAGTGTAAGCCTGCCATTCTATACTTCTCTTATAATTCTGTCATAACCACTAACAGATACTTGTGTGATACAATACATAATTAACTTCATACTTTAATCTGTTTGAAAATTACTCTAAACTCTATTTTGCTCTTTTAGCCTGTGTCTGTTTAGTCCCAAAACATTACGTGCTGTTTTTGTTGTTATCGTAAAAGAGCTGGGCAAACTTTCCTTCATTTGGGATATTGGTAATTATGTAGAAGAGGCAATTGTGTTTTCAGAGTAGTGGAAGGATGTTAGCACTTGCATCTGCTTTGTACTTGTGGCTCTTCTGTGTCTAGCCTTGTGACAGTAGGCTATACACTCAAAGTCAATTTGCATTGTTTTGTGTTGCATAACTATACAGATCTGGGTCAGTTGTTTGTAGATGACCTATAATCTGGTTTTGATGCCAGACTTCTAAATATAAATTAACTTCTTTGACTCAAGTTTTAAACAGTGGATCTGTCTGTATATCCACCTGTGTATCTATGATTCAAAGTCTCATTCTGTAGCCCAGGCTGGCCTTGAAGTAGCCTCTTGAGTACAGATGTGAGCCACCATCCTGCCATAAAATAGGGGATATTTTGGGCTGGAGAAATGCTTTATTAGAAAAGGCTATCATTGTCAAGTCTGATGACCTAAATTTTATCTTCTGGTCTCATATTCTGGAAGGAGGGAGTGGACTTTTGCAAGTTGTCTTCTGTCTCTGTCTCTCTGTCTCTTTGTCTCTCTCTCTCTGTCTCTCTCTCACACACACAGATGCACACACGAATGAATGATATTTTAGCATGTTATGCTTTATGACAGTTACTAGTAGACTAAATGGAGTCTGTTGAAAGAGAAAATACAGTTATAGGAAACTTAGTTAAGGTTATCCTTTCCAGGTAAGACTCAGTCCTTTGGTTTGTAAATGCTTATTAATAGGACAAATGTATTTCCTTTTTGAAGGATTGCAGAAAAGGACAAGCAGCTAAAAGAGACTGAAGATTCTTTAGCAAGTGAACACGACCACTTAGCAAGCAAAGAGGAGGAGCTTAAGGTACAGTAGCTCTTACAGCTTGCTGCTGCATGTTTTATAGTATTCAGAGTTGAAGATTATAGTCAGCATGTGTTACATGGAGGATGACAAAATACTCCGGAACTCATGGAAAATGCTCTCTCTTTCTTAAATGCTTTAGCTCTAAGAGGAAAGACCCAAAAGGCTTTTACTCAGATGATGCATTTCATAACAATTTCAGGAATTTGCAAGTAATAGAAATAGATGATGTTTCTTTTTGGTTTAGGAAATTTGTAATTTGAGACCTTTAACTAACTCTTAAAGTAGAACAGATATGTTGCCGCAAGTTTAAAGTAAATTTTATGAAATACTTTTAATACTGTGTACTTTTTTTCTTGCTCTAGGATATACAGAATATGAATTTCTTATTAAAAGCTGAAGTGCAGAAATTGCAGGCCCTAGCTAATGAGCAGGTAGATCGTTTTAGTTTATTTACCTCTGAAGAATTTTGATTTGCCTTTTCTTGTTTGTTTGAGGCTGTGAGTCCGGTTTTCTGTGTATAAATATTATCTATAATGGTTACTTATATTTGGCTGTGGGATATATTATTGAGATCCTCTGCACAGACCACCTAAATGTCACCTATTCATATTGGAATTATGTATGATACAATGAGTTAATCGTTTCTGAGAGAGAGGAGATTGTTAAAACAGTCTTAATGTGCTGCTCGTTTTATCCTTTTCCTTTTAATGAACAAAGGCAAATTTTTTATTGGAGAAAATTTGCCTCTGAGAAATAAGAAATAATAGACAGTAAAACAGAAGTACATAGTTTTTTTAATAGCTTTAATCCAAATGTATGGAAATATAAGTTTTTATATGGGTAAATGAATAGTTTTATGGTTTCCTAAAAACTAAGATTTTCATTTTATTCTGAATACAGGCTGCTACAGTACATGAGGTAGAAAAGATGCAGAAAAGGTGAGTCATGGATTCTGTGCAGACACTGGTACATTCACTTTCCTGTGCAGTGCTGCTTCCAACTGAGGCTTGTTATACAGCCCTTGAGAACCGTGAATGAACGAGCTTTAATTGATATTCTTCTTCTCATAGCATTCATGTAAAGGATGATAAAATAAGATTGCTTGAAGAGCAGCTGCAGCATGAAATTGCAAGCAAAATGGAAGAATTTAAGGTGTGTGAGTAAGCTTGTGAACTCAGCTTTCTCAGAACAACTTCATATAAGTTTAGTTATAAGGACTCTAAAAATGCTATTTTTTAATACAGTCATTTGGAAACATTATTTCCTTTATTTGATGGCTTATGTGAATAGTGATTTTTTAATAGACTTTTTCCTAAATGTATTTTATTTTACCTTAAATTAAATGTTTGAAATTTATTTTGCCCCAAGCATTCCTTGGCAATCTTTAAATGAGTATTTTATATTTGTGCATATTTTGCTGTCTGTGCTGTTGCTGCAATGCTAATCTCTGTTGAGCCCTGGATTTTTATGTCTGTATGTAACTGCAGCATTGCTATGGACACCTAAAGCAGCAGTATGGGTTGCTTGTTCTAAAGCTTGATTCAGATGGTTACTGCCTTTCTCTCTCTTTTAAAAAGTAAACTGGGCTTCATTCCTCCAGATTCTACACGACCAGAACAAAGCGTTACAGCTGGAAGTTCAGAAGCTGCAGATCATTGTTTCTCAGCAGGTGAGGCTTTTCATGGAGTAGTGTGGGACAGCCGGAGTGTAAGAAGGTCTAGTGAGAAACAACTGCTAAAATCGTGCTAAAAACACGTGTGTGTGTGTGTGTGTGTGTGTGTGTGTGTGTACACATATGTAGTGATAAGGTGGATGATGAGGAACACACACACACACACACACGTTCCCTTTTACAGTATATACACATATATTCTTTAAAAGAACATAAATATTCCTTACCATCCACCTTACCACTGTCTGTCTTTCTATATGAATGGCACTGCTTCATAAGCCAACGTCTAGTGGTGTCTTTTCTCTGGTGCTTCCATAGTGTTGCTTTCACATTTTTCTCATATAAACCCTTCAGGTTATACTTTTAGAAAGTATTCTAGGAGGTGGCTGGACAGGTCAGCAGGTAAAGGTATTTCCTGCCAATCCTGAGGACCTGAGTTTGATCTTTGGGAGCTACAAGGTGGAAGGAGAGGACCACCTCCTCCAGGTTGTTCTCTGACCTCCACATGTGAGCCATGAGGNNCACACACCTGAGGCCTCAGGTGTGGGAATGTGCTCAGACACTGAGGAAAGGGGGCGTGGCTGTGTGCAGGTTTGGGGGTCACTAGCTAATGCCTAGGGAAGACAGGTGAGCTCTGCCTGTCACTGTGCCTGGGTGTGCTTGCTGGAGTGACAGCTGAGCCNCAGCATGCCTTTATTCTTGCTCCAGTGGACTTTGAAGAATCTGTGATCAGAGTTACTAAGTAGAAATCTTGGGAAATTGCTTTTCTTTGCCTGACACCTCTTCATGATCATACTGAATTATAGAAGATTTAGGTTAATCATCCTGAAGGATGTAATAGGATTAGATTAGGTTGGTAAAGTGTGTATTAAAGTGAAAGTGTTGGTCAGTATTTGAGCTGAAGAACCAGAGTACTTAACTAAATATTATTTCATTAAAGGAAATTGAGTTCATTGAGTATTTGTTTAGTTGAGTATACAGTAGGCATTGACCTCTATGCTGAGGCTCTGGAGGTGAATGGGACATGATTCTTGCCTTGAGAATATGACTTAATATGCAGATAGCTGTGTATAGAAGAAAAGTGTAATGAGTTAAATTCTTGAACTGTGTCTAGGTGTACATTAAGATTTTTTTTGAAGAGTGGAAAGATAACATGGGATAGCTTAGCCAAGAATTTGCGCAACAGTGAGGGGCAGTTCAGGCTGAGAGAAAACTTTAGCAGCCTGGTAGTGTGCAACAGCATTGACATACATTCAGAACGTGTTGAGATATTGTGTAAGTGCAGAGAATAGGGTGTAGGGCTAGAGAAAGACTTGCTAGGGTTTAATTAGGAAATCTTTGTTCATTGTATAAGGCTGTGAACCCGATGCAACCCTGAAGAGCATTGCAAGGACGGACAAACATTTACTCTACCTGTGAGAGATGTCCCAGTGAAGAAGTGAGGTGTCTGAAGTTAGGAGTCAGAAAAGCAATAGGATTGAGTGAGAGCATGGAACAACTAAATAATTAGGCATAGGAAAGCTGATCTTCGTAGTCTCTTTTGTAAGATGGGATTCACTGAAACAAATGTGGATTAAAAACTGACTTTGTGAGAGTTTTAAGTTTATAAAAAAGCAGCTCCTATAACAGTTGTTCCTATACTGTCAGATTGATGGAATGTACTTTAGGAATTTCTTCTCTCTATTATGATGGAACAAATTTTTCTCATTGGGCCACTCTTNCTTTGCAACTAACAAAGNCGTCCTTCTGAACTACAGACAGAGAGTTAGGGTATTGTGATGTTCAGGATGAGTAAAGCTGAGGACCTGAATATAGGCACTGAAGAGAAGGGGCTAGTTTAGAAATCTAGAAGAGGTGGAGTCTTAGGCCTCAGATTTGGCAATGGAAACATTAGTTTTATTTTTGAAAATGAGTATAATGAGATTGGAAAAGAACAGGATTAGGAGATTATTTCATGAGGTGTGGACAGAAAACCCCAGACCTATTTGGTCAGACTACTAAATTGCCTGAGTGTCTGAGAACACGGAGGGAGAAAGCTTTGCTTCCAGACACACAATAGTAACCCTGGGAATTTGTGTCCGTGAGCACACATTGGGGGTTCTAGGACTGAAGGGTCAAGGGCGTAGGGTCAGTTTTAATGTCATGTTTTCCATGCTTTCTAAGGAGATGGATTTGTGTTACTGCTTCTGTAGTGCACAAGCACTT
>LZPO01066379.1:228551-238780 GCA_001675575.1 Neotoma lepida | reverse complement strand
CCCTACACAAGCAGAGTGATGGGGTAGTGCATACTGTTGGCCCTACACATTTCTCCTTACAGTAGGCACAGCTGGTGCATGAATGTCACACCAAGTTGTTTCTTTTCTTCTCCTTTTTTTGTTGTTTCTTTTCTAAAGCTAAATTTTTCAATTAAACTTTTAATCAATGAATCATTAGTGACTTGAGTAGTAATAGAAGGTGCAACTTATTGAAAACTGTCTGTATGCTAGGTAGGCATTCTGTGAACAACTCCAAATAGGATTTCATTCTTTTTTTCTTTATCTAGTTAAATTTACTTACATTTTATGTATATGAGTATTTTGCTTGTATGTATGCCCATGGACCACATGCAGGCAGTGCCCACAGAGGTCAGAAGAAGGCACCAAATTCCATGGGTCTGGAGTTCAAGATGATTAGGAGCTGCTATGTGGGTGCTAGGTATAGAACTTGGGTCCTCTGAAAGAGTAACAAGTGCTTTCAACTTTTGTCATTTCTTCAGTCAGCCCGGCTTTTTTTTTTATTTAAAAACTTTATTATTGTTGTTGCTGTTGCTGTGTATGGGATATATGAAGGTACATATGTCACAAGACAACTTAGGAAATGCTCTCTCCTTCTACATTCATGTACTTCATTAGGCTTCCATGACAAGCACTTTACCCTCTGAGCTGTCTTGCTGGTCATTTTCTTTTTTTCTTAAATATAACAATAAAGGGTTTTGACTACACATATAATTGAGTCTCTAATAATGGCAAAAAAGGCTACATGAAATGAGAGTTTCTTAGGTGTAATTTCTCTCCTGGTTAGAATGACTAATTAAGTAATTAAGCATTTATCTAATGATTATTCTTCTAGACTGCACTTGTAGTCTCAAATCTGCTTATTTTCAAAATGTTACCCATTTTCACCATTATGACATTAAGAAAATCTAGAAAGAATTTCTGTGTTTCCTTTTTCCTTTTGACTTTTATTTGTATAATAACAAATTTAAGGATTATGTATTTCTATTTCTGACTCACTTATAATTTTAAAAATTACTAAATTATGCATCTTTTTATTTCTAGGTTTCTTTTGTGTCTCTAATTGAAGAACTTAGGAAAGCGTAAGTGATAACATTGTTATAAATTGGCCTTTTTCTTTTGACTTATTTTCTTAATGCTATTAAATGGAGTTTTATTTATTAGGGAGAGTTGACATACATTATTACATCTATCTATCTACCTGTCATCTATCTATCTATCTATCTATCTATCTATCTATCTATCTATCTATCTATCATCTATCTATCATCTATCTATCTATCTATCTATCTTATCATCTATCTATCAATCAATCATCTATCTATCTGTCTAGAACTGACATACATTACTCCCCTGTTTCCCCCTATTCTCCCTCCTTCGTACCCTGTCTCCCTTTCTAGTCCAGTCTGGCCAGGTTTCCCTGCATACTTGGGCTGGTGTCTTAACTTGTGACCCTCCTCTCTCACCCTCGTGAGTACTGAAATAGTGTATACCACCACACCTGGCTCATTTGAACCTTCATTCTCGAATTTCTCATCAGTGGACTAAGGGAGATTAGCTGTGCTTCCCAAATTCTAAGATTTTTTTTTTTATCTTTTTTAAAATCCATTTTCATAATTGATTCTTTTTTTTTAATGTGACATCAATTGTTAATTTTTCATGTTTAGCAGAAGATATTACAGATGAGTTTATGTTGCACAGAGAGAAAGTTCCATGCATACATTCCCCTTGTGAGGTACCTGTCAGTTTGATGCCATATTGTGTAGTAAGCTCAAAATCCTATAATCCAATATCACCGAATGGAACTTGATTCTCCGTGGTGTTGGTATTTTTCATGGTACAAATAGTAGATTTTCTTGAAGCAAACCACCAACTTCTTGTATGCATAGATTTTAGTGTTGCTGATTAAATTTTTCCTGAAAAGGAGCTTTAGGTATTTCCTCTGCGTTTGTCTGTGAAGTTGAGTCACTGTTTCACCTTAAATGAAGGAGTTGGCTTGGAGAGGCTTCTCACGATGCGGTGCTGTTTTTATGCTTAGCTGGTGGATNGCAGTGATTTCTAGTCAGGTTAATACTTGATTTGTTTGTTTAAGGATCCATGAGAAAGATGGACAGATCAAGTCTGTGGAAGAGCTTCTAGAAGTTGAACTTCTCAAAGTTGCTAATAAGGAGAAAACTGTTCAGGTATTAGGAGAGAGAACAGTGTCTGGCCTTTCTGTTTATCAACTCGAGTTAATACCATTTGATTTCATGTGTATGTTGCATTTCTTTGTCAACTTCAGTGTGTTTTCCATTGTCCAATCTTGTCTGTTTTATCATTGTCAAGGCTTTGAAACAGGAAATAGAGGTTCTAAAAGAAGAAATAGGAAATGCCCAGCTTGAAAAGGCTCACCAGGTAAAACTCCCAGAGCCACAGCATGACAGACTTATTAGTGTCTATGTTAATTGTGAGCTGCTTTTCAATTTTGTTCCCCTTGCTATTCCGAAAAGTCCTTTAATATTTTGCTACAAGTATATTTGTTTATATTCCTCTTTAAAACCTTTTACTAAGGCCCTCTTCTAGAACAAGTTCTCTGTATTAATGTTTCATTTTAGTCAGTTCAAAACATGCAAAATACAGAACACTCTGATAAAACAACTGCATGGACCTGAATGTGTATTCATCTTCTGAAAGCAGAAAAAAATAGGAGCTTCCTTGGAGATTCTAGAATTAGACATTTTTACTTGGTAGATGGGTTTTATGAAATTTAATCTGATAAGTCGTCATTAAAATGGTGAGATTGTATGGAAGAGATGATTTCATTCATCCGTCNTCAAAGCCCTGTGCTAGGATTGGAGACAGTGGTCTGTGACTGAGGCTTCAGGAGAGGCTCCTTCTGAAGAGCTGACATCTGAATCAAGGCTGACAGGGAATGGGATAAAATGGTAGATTGCCTGTGACTTACTAGAAACACAGGGCTGGGGAGACGCTCTGCAGGTAAAGTGCTTCTTGTGCCAGCACAAGGACTGGAACTGAGGTATCCAGCTCCTATGTAAAAGCCAAGAATGGCAGCACACAGCCATCATCCGAGCACTGGAGGGCAGAGACAGGAAGATCCTAGGGCCTCACTGGGAGGCCCAGTGAGGAACCAGATCAGAGCGCTTCAGGTTTAGTTAAGAGACTGTTTCAGAATATAGCCTGAAGAGCACCAGAGGAGTCTAGATTCACAGTCTTGACCTCGCCTTTTTGCAAATTTGCATGTGTGTGCGTGCACACATTTAACACACAGAAATCATAAATAAATACATCTGTAGATAAACAGGAAATTAAGGAAGACACAGAGCACTGTAGAGCATGTTCTTGAAGACCGGGCTGAAGAATTCTGGTACTGTATGGTGGTGTGTGGCGCGGTGAAAACTCGTGTTCTCAACTGTAGCAGTACCTCTGTGCAGGCATGCTTTTTATAATCGTCTTCTTTAGTTTGACCCCNTCCTGTTAGGATTTTTACTGTCACTGCAACAAGAGGAGTAAAATGTAAACACATCTTACTTTGGCATGGACAGTTTAGCGTGGGCTTTTATATTTTGAAGTGTACACATTGTAAAGATTATAGCATAAAGCTTGATAAGGGTAAGGAAAGGATTTTGAATTGCTTTTTCTGTCCTTTCTGTTTTAGTTATCTGTCACTTCTCAAGTTCAGGAGCTTCAGAACTTGTAAGTAACGTTTATCTCATTTTCTTATAAATATCTCTTTCCTTCAAGTTAAATTTAATGAAAATTATGGCTTTTTTATAATTTGATTCCAGTGTTCTGGAAAATACCAAGTTTTTTCAAAAGACCTTAGGTTTTTTCTTTTTAAAGTATTTTTGGTTCTCGTATTTTAACAACTACTAGTTTTTTTGTGGGAAGGAGGTGGTAGTGTGAAAACTCTGATTCTTTTGATTCATAATCAGAGTATACCTTAAATGGTGATGTTGCTTCTTGCATATTTTAATGACCAGGTGAAACCGGCTGTGTAATTGACACCTAAACCAGTTTGCAAAGTTGTGTGAGTTTACTGATGCTGCCTAGATGGGACAGCATAGGGTAAGAGTAGAGCTACAGTAACTTACCCACCTTGTATATTCAGTGATAACGGGGCTTTCTTTCATTATTGGTGTCTCAAATCTTGTATTCCTTTA
Organism: Neotoma lepida; assembly: GCA_001675575.1. Taxonomy (NCBI): domain Eukaryota; kingdom Metazoa; phylum Chordata; class Mammalia; order Rodentia; family Cricetidae; genus Neotoma; species Neotoma lepida. The sequence continues at coordinate 234,602 of LZPO01066379.1, read as the reverse complement.
TATTAAAATGGTTAATGGAAATACTTACTTCTACAGTAGTCCAGTGGACCTGGACTACAAAAACACCTGGGATATTTTTACAGTCTTCAGTACTTTTGCTTTTTAAGATCATGTAAAAAATTTTTTTCTCTCTCTTACTAACTTGCCAGGTTAAGAGGCAAGGAAGAACAGGTGAACACTATGAAGGCTGCTTTAGAGGACAAGGACAAAGTCCTGACGGATAGAGGGAAATGGATACAGGTGAGAAGTTAAAAACAGAAGCGAAAATAACCCTTTTGCTGATATTTGAGTATCAATTCACATCTATTCTTTTTAAGGATCTTCAAGAAGAAAACGAATCTTTAAAGGCTCATGTTCAGGAGGTAGCACAGCCCGATGTGCCAGAGGTACAGTATAAACATGACAGTGTGCTTCGTAAGCACTGTGCCATTCCGTGTGGTGCTCCAGAGAGTGAGAAGGCATGTATTCGCAGTTTCTGTGTTGTCCATAGTTTAGTTATTGCTCTCAAGTTAACTTGTACTACTGTCAAGCCAAGTTTAACTGCCTGGTTTGTCAAGCTAATAGCATAAGCTTTTCTTTTTCCTTCCTTTGTAAGTGTACTTCAGGCTTATGCTTAACTGTGCTTATTTGGTATGCTAATATATAATCCTTTAGAAAAAATTTTCCCCTCTTTCTTTTTGGTTTTTCGAGACAAGATTTCTCTGGGTAACAATTCTGGCTGTCCTGGAACTAGCTCTGTAGAACAGGCTGGCCTTGAACTCAGATATCCTCCTGCCTCTGCCTCCCAAGTGCTGGGATTAAAGGCGTGCACCACCACTGCCCAGCTTAGAAAAATACTTTTTAAAAGGTATGTTTGATCAGGAAAACATTCCCTCCAGGCTTGTTGGCTTACACATGTGATCCCATCTCTTGGAAGGCTGAAGTACAAGGATCACTGTGGGCTTGAGACCAGCCTGGGTTACATAGTGAGCTCCTGTTCCAAGAAACTATGGAAAGGGAAAAAAAAAGCTTTTCATGTTTTTATAAACAAACTAATCTTAAATTTAACACATGATTATATTTTTGTTTTATACTTGGGTTGTTTGGCATATATAATGTAATACCTGATTTGTTTTGATGTTAACATTAAAAAGGTGAATCTGTTTCTTAGGTGTTTTCGGCATCACGATTTGAAGAACTTGAAAATGTGTAAGTATGCTTTTAGCTAGTATTTTGATGATGTGTGCCAGAATGTACTTAAAATTAATTTTTGTGGGTCTCTGAAAGGCCATTGATTTTATGGTCCAGTATTAATTATAGTCTAGAAACAGATAGGAGAAATTTCTGCTTGATGAGTGATAAGACAGAGACCCTTCCAGTGTTTTAGAATATCTAAAGACTTGCCCATTTTCTCCAGTATTCTTTCTGCAAATTCAGACTTTTTTCACAAACAAATCATGCAATTATTATAAAGAGGAAACCAATTGATTTTCATTTAATCAGGAGGTAATCTTAGCTATAACAGATTATGGGCATATCATAATTATACTTCCTTGTAGGAAACATGGATCTTGTCAAGTTAGTTTCGTGCTGAATAATAAAAATACCACCACCAGTTAGATCATAGAAGTCTGCCTTCTTAGGTGTTCATACCAGAATAGTATGGTTTTTTTCATCCTGCGAAAGTCATTAGTTTTTGAGTTAGTCTCACTTTGTTGCCCAGGCAGGCTTGAAACTTACTAGGTAGATCAGGCTGNCCTCAAACTTGCCGTGACCTTCTTTTCCCAACTGCTGGGAGTATAGGTATGAGCCACCATGCCCAGCAAAAGTTGATTTTCTGTCTCTGTCTCTGTCTCCCCCTCTTTCCCTCCCTTTCCTTTTTCCCCCCTTCTTTCTCTTTTTGGTTTTTTGAGACAGGGTTTCTCTTTGTAGCTTAGAGAAACATTTATGGCCTCTTGCAGTGGGTATATAATCACTAAAGTATATAGCTTTACATTTATTTCTGTCCTTAATTTTTCTTGTCGTGTCGTGTCATTTTCTTTTTTTAAGACAGAGTCTCACTCTGCAGCCTTGGCTGGCCTGGGACTCAGAATATCTCCCTGCCTCTGCCTCCTGAGTGCTGGGACTAAAGGTGTGCACACTGTACCTGGCTTTTGACCTTTTCTTTGATAAATTAATAGACTTTATTTTGGGGGAAGCACTTTTAGATCTACAGAAAAGATTGAGAAGTAGTTTCCGTATCACCACTCCCTTTTCTTCTGTTCCTAACATGTTAGTATTGGTGTTGGACATCATTACTACTGATGAACAAATAGCACTATGGTTGTTAGCAACTGAACACTATGCTTTCCATCAGGTCTTAGCAAAAATTTAAGAACAACGAATTACCACGGTGTCATGCAGGATAGTTTCACTCTCCTACAAAAATCTCTCTTCTAAACCTTTTCATCCCTCCCTATTTATTCTCCAACCAGTATCTCCCTGAAAACCTGGCAGCCACTGACTATCTTCCTCTGGGTTTTACCTTTTCCAGAGTGTCCTAGTTGGAGCCATACAGTACACACAGCCTTTTTAGATCGACTTCACTTAGGGGTATACATCTAAGATTTGCCCTGTCTTTCCATACCTTCCTTTTTTTTTTCTTTCTCTTGCTCACTTTCTTTTTATCCCTCCCTCTCCTCTTCTCGCTCTCCACCTTTTTTGTTGTTGTTGTTCAGGAAACAAGGTTTTGTTTGTAGCCCAGGCTGGCCTTGAACACACTGTAGTCTTCCTACCTTAGCTTGAATGCACTCATATACCAATATGTCTGGCTTTCCGTTTTTTTTTTACTCTTTATGTATGCTATTGTATTATTTTTTGTAAATATCTATAAATGTCTTGGCACTTTCTAAATTAAGGAAGGATAAAAGTAGTGTTCTGCTCAACAAATACTTGATGAGTCTTGTATGTCTTCAGACACTGGGGTTGCTGAAATGGATAAAGATAGGTTCTAGCCCTGAGAATATAGACAAACAAATCATTTAGCAGTGTTAGGTGTTGAGAGAGCGCTGTTGCTTAGAATGGTAAGGGCAGTTGGAATTGGCTTGGACTAAATTGAAGCCTTGTGTGTGTAAGGGAAGGCTCACTGGGTAAAGGTGCTTGCTCCCAACCCCAATTACCTGAGTTTCAATTCCGGAATCAATGGTTAAGAGAGAAAACTGACTTCTTCATACTGTGGCAATAGGCACATAAGGACCCCTCCCCCCCACTCACACACAGGGTATAAGAGAATGGACTCCTATAAGTTGTTTTCTGACCTTCAGTGTGCACCATGGCAGCTGTATACCTACCTACTCCCCACCTCCATAAATGTACTAAAACGTTTTAAAAAGTAGAAGAAAAATTGAGGAAATACCAAATTAAATAGTATGCACATATCTTTAGCACAAAGATTGAGTGTTTTTTAACTTCTAGANTTAATGTATTATGGCTAAGATTTCTGGAAGTAAAATTCCTTTCATTTTTTAAGTATTTTTTATAGTAAGTAGCTGAAAGGCTGTTTTGCACTTAGCATTTATTTTAGCTTTTCCTCTTATGTAATGTCATATTTACTTAAGTGTTAGAATAAAATATGTTGTTTTAGATTATTCTTGTCTAGGAAGTAGAATGATCTTGGAAATACAGTCTTTAAAACAAACTATAAGTAGATAGAATACAGAAAGCAATGGCTGGTAGACATTGTTTGTATTTTCTCAGGGGTGATAACAGAATCTGCTTTTTCTTTTCCATGTACATTACTAACATAAGGTCTTTGTAAAAATTCTAGATTGAAAGAAAAGGAGAATGAAATTAAGAGACTAGAAGCTATATTAAAAGACACAGAGAGTGATCTTTCCAACAAATCAAAGCTGTTACAGGTAAGTGTGAGTACTAATTGTTGGATGAGTTATTATCTTTTGTTGTTCAGGTTGTGGGTCTTGTCCATNAAAGGTGAGTGCTCAGGGGGCTGATTCAGTCTTTTAAAAAGTTCCTGGTTAAGTTCCGGTGTTAAGACTTCATAGAAGTGTCTTTCTCTACTTTTAACAGCTTGTTTTGTTTTGTGTTGATCAAATCCAAGGAATCCAAGGCTTTGTACATGCAAGACAAATGCTCTATCACTTACCTACATCACTAGTTTTAGATTTTTAATGTTTTTTGAGACAGTGTCTAGTTATGTATCTCAGCCTGGCTTTGTTGCATTTGCTACGAAACCCAGGCTAGCCTCTAACTTGTAGTCCTCCTGAGTCTGAGCTGGAGAGTGGGAATTCAAGGTGTGAGTCACCATGCCCAGCTGCCCTTTACCATTAATGGATTTGTGTATTATACTGTATAAGCAATCCCAGNTGATAAAGGTACCTGGGGTATTTAGGGTTGTTCTCCCCTTACAAACTAAACTATCTTTGCATACAGATTTAATGGCTTAAACAAGTTTGCTTTGTTTTCAGAGAGATTCTAGTTTAAAGAGAAGCTCAATTCTCACCTTTCACGTAATTACTATTCAAAGTAGCTGTAGGACATTAGCCTGAAGGGGCAGCAAATTAGTAGCAGCATGGAGTACCTTGAAGCAGCCTGCTTCACATTTCATGCTCTAGGGTGAGCCGCTGTTCTGTCATACTCCCCCTCTCACCTCAGTACACTTATGTTTAGTTTTGTAAGGCCATGCTCAAGAGCTCCTTGAATTTGTTCTTACTTAATCTACACTCTTGCCAACAGCGCTGTTTCCCCTTCATGTCCAACGTTGGTAGAAGGTATAGACGTGATGTCATACCTGAGAAGAGGGATCATTTTAAATTGCTTTAGACAGAGAAGTTGAGATTTCTTAGTATGTTGAAATCATTTGTATACTAATTGCTCTTTTAATTTTGTTCTACAGTTTGTCTTTTGGGATGACTTAAAAAACAACCTAATTTTTAAGATCCTTGTATGTAATATGGAAAATGAACGTTTTGTAATTATCTAAGGTTACATTTCCTTTGATTCCCGTCCCCTCTTCCAAAAATTGAGAATGTTTATACATTCAGTATAAGCAGTTTCCTGTTTTAAGTCACAAGAAGGAAGCGCTCTCATTTTGTGATTAATAACCACTTTTCTGTTTCCTATTAATAAGTATAATTTTATTTATTTATTTTTAGTTCCTATATAATTTACTCACTGAGTGGTGAGAAGAGAAGCATTCTAACCTCAGGAGAGGAAGTTACCTGTGCTATTAAATCATCTGTCAGGACTGCAGTGGCTCTGCTCCCCAAGGGTGTTTATTTAACAATAGGAGCAGCTGCCTCAGGTTGTCGCAGACCTGTTGAGAGTACTAGATGGTGGAAGAGCCTACAACCAACACTGCAGTGTGAAGCTTTGAGAACCCCGCCCCGCCAGATTAATGCCACCCTACACTAGATTCTTAACCATATTGGGTCAGTTCATTCTACTGAAACACACCCCTTCTAAGACGAGAACTAAATTCAAAATTACTGTAATTTAATAGAATGTTTTAATGTGGCCTTTTCCATCTTTTAAAAATTGTTACTATTTTGGAATTGTCCTAGACAGTATGACATTTTAAAAGCTTATTTGGAAAATTATAATCTCTGTCTAGGTATTCATGTTTAATTTTTGTTTATAGGAGGTACAAGATGAAAATAAATTATTTAAATCCCAAGTTGAACAGCTTAGTCAGCAGAACCACCAACAGGTAGGTGCTATTCCACGTCTCACCTTTTACTCTATTGGGAGCTGTTTACACTTGCTCTTGTCATTTTTATATGTTCACGGAGAGTAAAATGATGGTTCTTTTATTCTTTAAATTTCCTGTAAAAGCAATTTACTATGCCATGTCTAAGGTAAAATAAATTGTAACATAAAATATGTACAAGTAGTGTTACTATCAGTGTTCCAGCTTGATTATATACATACACGTGTGTGTACTCTGATCAATGTTCCAACTCTACTGTATATGTACACGTGTGTGTGTGCTCTGATCAGTGTTCCAGCTCTATCATATACATATGTGTGTGTGTGCGTGTGTGCTCTGATCAGTGTTCCAGCTCTATCATATACATA
>LZPO01066379.1:186102-210416 GCA_001675575.1 Neotoma lepida | reverse complement strand
CCTGCCTCTGCCTCCCGAGTGCTGGGATTAAAGGCATGCGCCACCACTGCCTGGCCAGGAGAACGTTTTAAGTGATTGTAATAGTTGCCTTATTTTAAAATAAAATGAATTTGCTTGGCTATATACACACTGTTGTGTTCTTGTGCCAAAAGATGACCCTCTCGGCCAAAGTTTTACAAAACTCTCAGTTAAGTTTTACAAAAAGCAAAAGCTTTAAGCATTTAAATATAGTTCCCCAAATAAATTGTCTAAGTGGGAAATCCCCATCCCATTTTAAATGTCAGTGTATTTGTTTGTTTGTTTGTGTGTTTGTTTACTTGGTACTTCTGTTAAGTCTCCAAAAGTGTTTGGAAGGTCATGCCTGTGGCTGGGAGGCAAAATCAATCATTTTTTTTTCTTTCCATTTTTTGATACAGGATTTCTGTGTAGCCCTGGCTGTCTTGAAATTCCTTCTGTAGACCAGGGTGGCCTCAAACTCAGAGATCTGCCTGCCTCTGCCTCCCAGGTGCTGGGAATAAAGGTGTATGTCACCGTGCCTGGCATTAACTTTTTAGGCAATGTGGACAATTTCCTTTCTATCTAATTGAAACAGCTGTGAGAAAAGATGTGTTATACATGAACACTGGGTTTATATACAGCTTGTTTTTGACAAGTTGACTATTGAGAATTCTATCTCAAGACTTACCTTTTTTAAAAACAAATAATTTATTTTATGTTTAAGAGTGTTTTTGCCTGCTTGTCTGTCTGTGCATTATATGAATGTGTGGTGCCCACCAAGGCCAGCAGAAGGCATCGNATCCCCCGGGACTGGAGTTATGAATGGCTGTGAGCTGCCCTGTGGGTGCTGAGAACTGGAAGAGCAGCAATGCTGAAACTGCTGAGCATCTCTCTAGCCCCTCGGCATTTCTTAGTGGTGCAGTTCAGGCTAGAGTGACCTTACACTGCTGTTTTCAAAGTTACTTAAACTGTTCATTGTCTCAAAGTGATAAGCAGTTGACTCTCTTAAAAAAAATTAGATTTATTATTTTATATGTATGGGTNTTTTGCCTGCATGTATGTCTTTGCACCATGCATATCTGGTACCTATAGAGGCCAGAAGAGGCATTGGATCCCCTAGAACTGGTGTTAAAGATAGTATGTGTGTAGTGTAGTGGTTTCTCTTCTCCCACCTGGCCTGCGGTCCTGCAGCTGCTTATAAAATAATCACTCAGAGGTTTAATATTATTTACAAACTGTATGGCCTATGGCAGGCTTCTTGCTAGCTAGCTCTTTCATCTGAAATTANCCCATTTCTATTAATATATGTTTTGCCATGTGGCCATGGCTTTACTGGTCTGCTGGCATCTTGCTTTTCCTTGGGCAGTGGCTAGGCATCTCCCTACTCTCCTTTCTTCTCTCTGTATCTCTGCTTGGATTTCCCACCTGCCTCTAAGCTGCTTGCATTCCCCGCCTGCCTCTAAGCCGCCTTGCCATAGGCCAAAACAGCTTTATTTATTAGCCAATGGGAGTAACATATATTCACAGCATACAGAAAGACATCCCACAGCATATGAGGGTGCTGAGCATCAAACCAATGTCCTCTCCAAGAGCAACAAGTGCTCTTAAACATAGCCAACTCTTCAGTACCCCAACTGATTTTTGTAGTCAGGACTTTTTCATCGGGACTATTGGCTCCCCAATACTAATATGGAGACTTTAATTATGAAAGCTTGGCCTGTAGCTTAGGCTTGTTTCTAACTAGCTCTTATAACTTAACCCATTTCTATTAATCTGTGTCCTGCCACGTGGCTCNTGGCTATTACACTCCACCTGCATGTCCTGCTTCCTCTGCATCTGGCTGGCAACTCTTCCTGCTTCTTCCCAGTGTCCTCTGTGCCCCNAAAATCCTACCTAGCTATTGGCCATTCAGCTTTTTATTAAACCAGTCCAAGTGACACATCTTCACAGTGTACAAAAAGGTTATTCCACAACATTTCCCCCTTTTTCTTTAAATGAAAAGGAAAGGTTTTATCTCTTACATAGTAAAACTATATACAGTAAGAACAATTTTCAGGCACTGTCTAAATAGAAAGGAAAGGTATTAACTTTAACAAATGAAACTATACAATAAGAACAATTATCAAGTAAGAATTACNTTTACAATGTCCATTCCATTTGTATTTGGCATATTAGGAGAAAATATTATTTATTCTATCTTGATGAGTCCAAAACTGTGTACCTAATTTACCTTCTATCATAACTAAGGAAAACTGCAACTATAACTACCTAGTCTTCAACTCCATGAAAGACTTGAGAAGAATATAATATTACCTGAGTAAACAGAAAGTGCAATGCAAGCCACTTCCAAAACTAAGAAATGACAGAAACATCTAGCTGCCTGGGCAGTCATCCCAAGGTTCCTCTGCAATGTTGGGGCATCTGTCTTCGGCTTATAGGCATAGAATATCTGACAGACTTTTCTGTGAAGCAGGAATATTGAAGGACTGTCCCGCCTTGTTTTGGCAAAGTTCAGCAGTCACTTTCCTGTGTGTCCTGCAGAATGTCTGGCAGACTTTTCTTTGATGCAGGGATTTTGAAGGACAATCCCGCCTTATCTTAGCATAGTTCAACAGTCTTTTCCTTTTGTGTCCTTTCCTTTTTCTAAGCTTATCCAGTTTGTACATCATACTGTCAGCAGTCAGGACAAAGAGCATTTTCTGGCCCAAATGGCTAGTTTTGCCACATTAAAAGCAAAATCCATATGAAGTTTCTTCAATGTCCATCATCCTATTTTGAAGTAAATTGGTGCTGCCAGGAGCAGATGAGTCTTACTGTCATGAAAAGCCTTATGTTATTAAAAACATTTTAAATACCACGTTCTGTCAGTCTTTGAAGTGTTTGAAGACTGTCTATCTAAAACATCTATATTTGACTTTGAAAACATATCTAACATGGCTACAAGTTATAGATAAGTAATTACTAACCCACATTTCTTTATTATCCAAATAGTTTGTAATTATAGCTTTCAAGGACTAGAAATTTCCATTACATTGTTAAATGAGCTGCATAGGTACACTACCTTAAACAAGAGAAGAAATGTATGTACAGTATGTTCTAACAAAAATAACCTTAAATTTGTATCAATATACAAAATTCCATACCAACATGAAATATTTGAGACCAGTGGTTGTTAAAAAGTAGACTCAACAATCCACTCTTTTATCCCATCAGTTCTGTATTATATACCCCCATTTTCTTTTCAGAAAGAGATCCCTGAATCTAATCTCCTTGATNATGACCAATAACAATTTGTAACCAACCCCTCTAAACAATGACCAACATCCATAACCCACCGAATGACCAAAAACCACCCACACTAACTCTTGGGAATGTGGGTGTTGTGTTCTCTAGACTGCTTCCTGTTGTCTGGGAGCACTGACGTCTTTGAGGGACCCCCNAAAAATTAGGATAATGGTCANGTCCTGGCTACGATAGTCTGTGAGGCTAGACCATCTCAGCTAGCAGCCTTGAAGCTGTTCTGGATACTGAACTCTGAGGAAACTGCAACAGAGGCACTCTGAGAGGCTGGATCACCTGGGCCACCTATTTTCATTGGTGTCTGGCCCCCTTGCTCTGAAAACACATAAACTTTCAAAAATAATATGCATATCTGCATTAACACAAGTATGGAATGTGCAGTGTGCACAAGTCAGTTAAAGATGATTTTTCTATGTTTGAGCAGGTAAAATATATGTTACCTGTCTTGTAGTTTTATTTATGTTTATTTCACCCAATGAAACCTGATCTCTATCAACCTTGAGTGAATCCACAGCATTTCGTTTTCTGTGGAGACAAAAGCATAACCTCTTCCCCAACATATTTTTTGACTTCCATTTTGAAGTTAAGACATTTTAAAAATAGTAGCTTTTATAATCCAGTGTCTCTTAGCAGCCATTGTTTGCTCCTCAGCAATCAAAAAATTTAAAGTCAATACAACACCATACAGGATCCAGACTCTCTATGTATTTTTCATCTTTACATGGCTTATCCTTTTTGTATTACTTTTTTCTTTAAAGACTTTATCTTATTATTTATAAACTTTTTTCTATGACCATTTTCTTTCTTTACCCCATGCACATTTTAAACACTGTAACCCATGTAGAGTTTTTTTCTGTCTGAACCTGCTTTTATGTGAAACTTTTTCTCTTTGCATGATCAAAATCTTAAACTGCCATGCAGCTTAGCTCATGGTGCACTGCCCACAGGCAGTGGCTGGGAGAAGCACTCTGTACCACAGCCCGCATGAGGGACTGTGGGACTAGGAAACCTCGTATGGCTCCGTTTTTTGTGTGTTTGGAACCTTTTTTTTGGGTGGGGGGTTTCGAGAGAGAGTTTCTCTGTGTAACAGCTCTGGCTGTCCTGGAACTCGCTTTGTAGACCAGGTTGGCCTCGAACTCACTGAGATCCATCTGCCTCTGCTTCCCAAGTACTGAGATTAAAGGCGTGTGCCACCATCGCCAGGCCTGGAACCTTGTTTTAAGCTTTTTTAGGTCTTATGTGGAAATACATGTGCCCACGTAGGACACCATTTGTAGTCGGACTTTTTCATTGGGACCATCAGCTTCTCAATAATGACATGGAGACTTATCAATCATGAAAGCTTATCCTGTAGCTTAGGTTTGTTTCTAACTAGCTGTTATAACTTAACCCATTTCTATTAATCTATGTTCTGCTATATGGTTCGTGGCTGTTACATCTCCTGCATGTCCTGCTTCCTCTGCCTCTGGCTGGCAACTCTTCCTGCTTCTTCCCAGTGTCNTCTNTGCCCCGAAAATCCTACCTAGCTATTGGCCATTCAGCTTTTTATTAAACCAATCTGAGTGCTATATCTTGACACATCTTTACAGTGTACANAAAGATTATTCCACAATAGACTTTTTAACAGAACTCTAGATTAAAGGAGTGTTTTAAAGTTGATTNGGAATTTTCTGTTTTCCTTTTAATTTGGAGTAATTTCAGTAACTATGAACAGTAACTCTTTTAAAAGGCACTTTTCTAGCATCTGGCTCTGGTTTGGGGTTGACAGTTTCTACACTAAACTAAACTCTAGTTCATTCTGTAGCTTCTCTTAGGTGCTGCTCTGCAGATGGGACCTCTGTTGCCAGCTCTTCTGTACCTCTGGTCAGCTCAGCTAATCCACTGTGCATAACGGCTGTTAAGAGCTCATTCTATATTCATGCATCATAAGCAAATAAACATGCAAATGAAGTTAATCATTTTCTTCCTGTGTTTCTACAGTTGAAGACACAATTAAATGAAACACTCACAAAACTTCAAAATGAACAAAGTGAGAGAAAGAAGGTAGCTGATGATTTGCATAAGGTAAGATGCTGCTTGGCCTGGAGACAGTATCCCCAGCCTATGCCTGTCTCTTATACACATCTAGATGTGTATAAGAGACAGGTGTATGGATGTTTTATTGGCATGTATGTCTGTACACCACATGGGTACTTGGTACCTCTGGAGACTTCAAGGGGGCTTTGGACCCTCTGTAACTGGAATTGCAGATGGTTATGAGCTACATGTGGGTGATGCAAATTGGACTCAGGTCCTCTGGAAGAACAGCCCCTGCTCTTAGTTGCTGAGCCATCTCTCCAGCATTCTCAAATTTTAAAATAAGTTTTGCCATTGTCATTGTGAAGTACATTTCTGTTTGTTTATGGAAAGGAAGAATGTAGAAATATCTGTTGTTTCAGAAGTTTGTTCCTTTCATTCAGTTCTTTGTACCAGTATTGGTTTCTTCTCCTTCCCTCTTCTCCCACCCCTGTTCTTTCTTCTGAGACAGGGCCTCACTATGTAGTACAGGCTGGCCTTGAACTCAGTGACTTAGCCTCCTGACTGCTGGATTGCAGGTGTGTGCCACCATGCCGAGCACAAATGTTTTTCTTATTCTCATATTCTAATTGATGATAGTTTAGGATTGTATTTCTTACTCTGCATTTGTTTAACAAGTTATTTACCATTCTGATATGCTGTTTTTAGTTGTTCTTACATGCTTTAAAACAAAGATGGCTTAGAACTATGCTAGTATTTATGGAAGATTATATTTATCAGAAAAATTACATATGTCACTTTGTTGGAATTGCAGAATCGGGATTTGCACAGATTAAATTTTGATACCTGTACCAATTACTGGGTACAACTAAACATTTAAATATTAATATGCTAACAGATCTTTTAAAAGTTTCTCATTTAAATATCATGCCATATCATTTCATAAGAATATGAAAAGTAGTTTTGTTTTTCAAACTTAAAACTTATTCTTACTAATACAGAAGACTAAGAATTGGAAAATGCTTGAAAATTTTCAGATTATTTAAATGCAGATAAAATGTTAAATGGGAATTCAGGAAGTTTGTGTTAGAGTACANACTCTTTTTTGTTTTGTTTTGAAACAGGGTCCCACTGTGTAGCCTTGGTTGGCCTAGAATTCTCTATGTAGACCAGCTGGCCTCAAGCTGCCTCCTGAGCTAGGATTAAAAGTGTGTGCCACCATGCCCAGAGAGAGTACAAACTCTTATTTTAATTTGGTATGTTATTTTAAGTTTTGGCCAATGAATCAAAATATAAAAGATGCAATTTTAACCTGGCAATGCAGTTTCTCAGACAGTACTTTCAGGATAAAGATGTAGCTAGGAGCTGGGCGGTGGTGGCACACGCCTTTAATCCCAGCACTTGGGAGCCAGAGGCAGGCGGATCTCTGTGAGTTCGAGGCCAGCCTGGGCTACCGAGTGAGTTCCAGGAAAGGCGCAAAGCTACACAGAGAAACTCTGTCTCGAAAAACCAAAAAAAAAAAAAAAAAAAAAAAAAAAAAGATGTAGATAGGCCATGGTGTGTGTGTGTGTTTTATTAGGAATACTTCATTGGAATTGGAAATGCACATAAATACTTATGGACTGAAAGAGTTTTAACAAAACACTTTGTAAAACTTGCAGTGTAAAACTTAAAATATGTTGGAGCCCATTCATACATCATTTTCTGCTAGTTTTCTCTAAATGTGTTTTATGTTCCAAGAAGGATTCAGAATAGGAGTCAGCAAACTCAGTTTAGGATTAGTGGTCTACGTGTGATATTCTTATGTGTTTCATTCAAAAACAAAACTAGAAAGTCCAAGTGTGGTGGCACATNCCTGATAATACAACTAATTGGGCAGCAGGGCCAGCAAGGCCAGCAGGTAAGCCTTGTCTACGGGATGAGTTCAAGGCCAGTCTGAGCTATCAGGCTATCTCAACATTAATTAAAACATAAAACCTATTCTTAAATGGGAGCTGTAAAGGGCAGATTGTGGGTGGGATTTGGCAGACTTGTAATCTAGACTAAAACTTAAATATCAGTGTGGTTATTCCTAGTTTTAATTTCTTTTTACAGTTCCTGTGTTTGAATTATTATAATTGTGAACACATGTTTTCATAAGCTGGTGGGAGATGTAGCAATTTTCATTTTGGTGACAAAAGTTTTACATTGTACAAAATACACATTCGAGTTATTTCCTTTGTGTGTTTTGATGTATTTCCTCCCTGTTGCTCCTCTTACAGGCTCAACAGTCACTGAACTTCATCCACTCAAGAATCTCAGTAAAAGCTGCTGGAGACTCTGCTGTTATTGAGAACAGTGCTGTTTCCCCAGAAACGGTGTGTATTTNCTGTAACCGCAAATTTCTAGGCTAATTGCCCTGTAAACTTTTTGAAGAACAAGCGTGTGCAAGACCAGTCTTGGGCTCCAAACTGTGCTTCCATGTTTTGGGGGAGGGGGCAGGCTTGCGGATGGAATGCTGCTTAGTAACTGCATGTGTGGCCTAGGGGAAATTCCCTAGTCACTCCTCTTCAAGAAAAGAAAATGGTAANGTATCCTGTCCTGGGGTTGTCAGAAGGAACAACTGATTACCGTGTAAAATACCGTGAAGAGAGGGCCGCTCTGGCACCCAGTTAGAACCTGTGTGTGCACCTGTGGTTGGGACTGTTGGAGGCATGCTCTCCTTTGCTGGGCAAGTTTTTTTGTTTTTAAATATAGTTATTTTGTCTTCTGAAAGGAAAAATTACATTATTTACAATATCCACAGACTAGATTTTTCCTCTGTGGCCAGCATTTTACACAGCATAGTTTCTTTCGTGCCAGCTAGTTTGTGCTACTAATCAGCAAACATTTTTCTGTGCAATTTTTACTGTTGATATTTTTTTAAAATAAATGTTTGGCTTTTCCACATATTATTTTAAAAAATCATTTCCCCTTTTTGGTTGCACATTTGTGTTTGGAGGTTTTTGAAATTATTGTCCCTTCCACCTTCTTTTCAGGGNTCTCCTGAGAAAGAGACAATGTCTATGAGTCTCAATCAGACTGTGACACAGTTACAGCAGTTGCTTCAGGAAGTAAATCAACAACTCATGAAGGAGAAATGATTCTGGCTGTGGGGTATGGATGCTAAGTATTGATGTTTCTTTATCAATGACGTAGTGGGGGAGAAGTACATATAGGAATACATACTCACCATAAGATCAGTCTTTCATTTCACTGTAGAAAAGATTCTCTTTTCATCCCCTCTCACAGATTCCAGGTAGCAGCTTTGACCTTTCTCTCCTGTTTCTCTCCTGTGCATATTTTGAAGTTTTGGTCTAGAGGAAGAGAATCTTGGTGTGGTTAATTCAGTCTCTGTGACTTGACTGCCTGCCTGGGTTGGTCTGTTGTCATGATGCCTTCAATGGCCCATTAGTTGATTCTGATCCTAGTTCAGGGCAAGTGTCTCCTGTGACATTTCCTTTCCCTTTAGGACTTGTGGTGGCTTTTGGCTTTGTTTTATCAATGCTAGACTGAAAATGAAGCCATCATAACTTTGTAACATGAAACGAGTATACAACATTTATTGTATATTTAAAGACGGGAGTATTAGATTACCATAATTTCTGTAGATTGGAAGCGGGTTTGCCATTTTGTTTTGTTTTGTTTGTTTCTAGTTTTGTGGTGACTTGCTCAGGTAGTGNTAGGCTAGGCCTCCACTGTTCTGGAATTACAGAGGCACCACCATACCAAGTTGGTGTTTTGTTTGAGTTTGCTTTTGTAGGTAATCTAAGAAATTTACTTTTTTATTCTTGAAGTGAGAGTTTTGCTTTAGGAGAAATAACAAATGTGTCATTAGATCATGCTGTAAGCTCTTGTTGCTTACATGACTGTAGAAAGCTCAGCAGTAGCAGCCTTTAAAAATGCCTTGTGTTCCTGCTGGTGAGTGGAGGCTTTGTTATCCATGTTTTGCTTTCTATAAATGACTTAAATCATACTAGGGTAGAGCATTTGCGTATACACAGAATATTTCAGATGGTCTTCTTTTGAGGCTGTTTGCTCCAAAATAATGGCGATACCCTGTTGGCACGAAGGGGCAACTCAGTTACATTCAGAACCCATATCAAAGGCCCCCAAGGGTAGGTTAGGCATGTGACAAAGTTGACAGACTTCTCTTGTGATGTGGCAGGCATGTACTGTCACACTTTCTGTTTATGATATTTATCCTTTAGCCTGCCTAAGCTCATGATCTTAAAAATGCTAACTTCCCTCAGAAGACTGAGCACACTAACCCGTCTCAGTCTCCACTGTCCCTCCAGGGTAAGATCCTTTCCCCATTTTCTGAAGTCAGGTTTCTGGCACTTTGCTTTTCCAAATGGCAGACAACTTAGGTTTCTGTTCATAGAGAATGTCTTGCATTTCACTTCTTCTTTCTATGGCTTCAGCCTGACATATTTTTTTTTTGTTGTTTTGTTTTTTGTTTTGTTTTGTTTTGTTTTCTGTCTTGTGAACATGGCCGTATCCCTTCCTTTAATCTTGTTTTCCTTCATGTTGTCAGTCTAAGTTTTTTTGTTTGTTCGTTTGTTTTTTGCAAACAAAAGACAGGGTTTCCCTGTGTAGCTCTGGCTGTCCTGGAACTCACTGTGTAGCCCAGGCTGGCCTTGAGCTCACAGGGATCCCCCTGCCTCTGCCTCCCAAGTGCTGGGATTTCAGGCATGTGCCTCCATTGCCATCTAAGTTTTTATTTTATCTACTAACAAGTGTTCCCAATAAGCTATTTTTCTCATTGTGTTCTTTTCTTTCCTTGCTGTAGTTTCTTTGTCTACTCTAGGATAACATCTGTCTCAAACCGTTTTTGCTAACAATATTAATGATTTACTGAAGCTTTTCTTTGCATACGGTGAGTGGCATAGATATTGGAAGTATGGACAAAATATGCCAAGTATACCAACTTGGTGCTATGAAAAGGGCTTAGTTATTAGAGAGCTTTAAACAAGTCCTGAGATGATCGGCTACTACCTCCTGGCTTCAGACTGCGTTTGTGTTTATTAGTGGTGGGGTTTGTAAATTCAGTCTGTTCAGCACTGGCACCTTATGTTTCCATATTCTGAGCAACACTAATAAGAATGACTTCTCAGGGTTGTTTTCTTTTTAAAATATGTCCCTGAAATCTTCTTCTGGATCTTGAGACTCCTCTCCTGTTGATTCCATCAGAGTTTGTTGGGTGGGTGCCCCGAAAGTGCCGGGGTGATCTCATGGAATATGTATGGGATACAGCACTGAGGGTGCTTTTCTTACTTTGTTCTAAATGGATTGCTTTCTTATCTTTTACAGAGTGAAGTAATTGGGAAATTACTCGTTAGAAGTTAACAGAAGGCGTTGTATTATATTTTGCCAAATTAAAGCCTTATTTATGTTTCACCCTTTCTACTTTGTCAGACACTGAACAGTTTTGTCTTTTCTAACCCTTGTTAGACTACTGACTTAAAATCACTTTAAAAAGCCAACTCTGTAGACACCTCCAGAGTTTAGTTTTATAATAAAACTGTTTGAATAATTAGACCTTTACATTCCTAAATGTAAAATAAATGTAATCTTTTATCTTATTTTGGTCAATTAAATTGTTCAGAAGATGAAAGCGGTGTAGACAACGTGAAATTTAACATTTTAATACTGATGTTGTACACTGCTTTACTTAACATTTGGGAAGTAACTGCCTCTGACATCAACTCAAGGAAACACTTTTGTTGCTAATGTAATCAGCAAATAAAGGGACACTTATTATTCAAACACGACTCACTCTAATTCTCGTTGAGTTTGAACAGGTGTCGTTAGCACTTCACATCATTTAGAATGCAGTGTCTAATTGCAACCACCAAATAAGATAAATGTTGTTGCTCCCACAANTTCCTGACTAGACCTTTGTGTCCTCTGTGGGTCAGGGCTGTGTCAGATACCACAGCGTGGGCGACGACCAGGATGGTGCAGCCATTTGGTTCCCTTCCACCACAGAGGAGGACTCTGCTCTATTTTTACTATTTACTATTGTTAAGTTTTCCTGTCGAGAGACTGTGTTGTATGCATTCTCTTCTCTGTTGGAAGGGGTGTGTGTGTGTGTGTGTGTGTGTGTGTGTGTGTGTGTGTGTGTGTGTCTGTCTGTCTGTGTCTGTCTGTCTGTCTGTCTGTCTGTCTGTGTGTGCTTAGGGGAAGCACTGTTTTCTTCAGATGGCAATAACAATTGACAAGTATCTTGTACCACTGAGTATTAAAGTACCTTTTAGTATTATTGGTGTTTCTTTCTTTTTTATTTTTTGTGCATGAATGATTTGCTTGCATGCATGTATGTGAAACACACATATAGTGCCCATTGAATCTCCTAGAACTGGGCTGTAAAGACTTTTGAGCTGCTGTATGGGTGCTGGGAATCCAGCCCAGGTCTTCTAGAAGAGCAGAAGTTCTCTTAACCACTGAGGTATCTCTCCAGCCCTTATTGCTATTTCTTGGACAAAGTCATGCTTCTACCACACAGAGGTTTTGCACTTTGTATTCCTTCTGTTTAGAGCTATTTTATTTTGAAGCAGGTCTAGTGGTATACACCTGTCTTAGCTAGGGTTTCTATTGCTGTGAAGAGACATTATGACCACAACAACTCTTATAAAGGAAAACATCTAATTGGGGCTGGCTTACAGTTTTAGAGGTTTAGCCCTTTGTCATGGTGGCGAGAAGCATGGTGGCATGTAGGCAGATACGGTGCTGGAGAAGAAGCTGAGAGTTCTGCATCTTGATCTGCAGGCAACAGGAAGTGAGCTGTGTACTGGGAGTAGCTTAAGCATGTGTGAGACCTCAAAGCCTGCCCCCATAGTGATATACTTCCTCCAACAAGACCACACCTACTAATAGTGCCCCTCCCTAAAGGCCAGGCATTCAAACACATGAGTCTATGGGGGCCATACCAATTTAAACCACCACAACACTCATCAGACTTCAGTTGGTAAGTAGAGGCAAGGGGATCATGAGTTAGCTAGCCTGGGTTACAAAGCAAGACCCAATTACTAAACATATTTTAAATNTCAGCTCAGCCCCGTTAATTTGCGCGCCTCCCTCAATGTCGTGACCACACATTCATGCATCTTTTGCCTCTGAAGTAGTGGGACATTCACAGTACTGCTCATCCCAATTTGGGACATGAGTAATTTTTAGTGACTTCCTATATGAAATCATATTAGAAGTCTTGTCACTGGTCTATCAGTCTAGCCAGCTTCTCCACTCTGGAGTAACATAGGGAAAGGTAACCAAGCTCCCATTCAGTGATGGTTCGATTGAACAATTGTAGCTCTGTGCTCTGAGTCTCTGCCATTAGGTTAAATGTTCCTAGAGCTGCAGTCATACGAATAGTGAAAGGCTTTGCTAGACACTTTGCCTTTTGGTCCCGGTGCTCATCTTTCCACTGTCTTAACAATGTACATATTTGGGAACGGACTTGTTGATAGTCCAGAAGAGAATGAAGAGATGGCACGGGAATGCCCATGAAGCAGCCCTTTTCTCTTGGTGTGAGAAAGCTCATCGGTTTCCTGGAAGTCAGTGACACTATCTAAAAGACTAGGCTTCAGCTGTCTTGAGTTCTCAAGCTACAAGTGAGAGGAGTAGTTGTGCTTCCCACAGAATTGAAGCTATGGGGCCAGTGCTGTGAGGACTCTCCTAGCTGGTATGTGTTATGGATATGAAATACAACTCTCGTGCTCCCTAGGTCTGTGTGTTGGACACCTGCTCCCCAGCCGGTAGTGCTGGTGATTGGTGATTATATCATAAGGGTTCTGGCCTACACTACACTCACACTGGCATAATATTCTGTCAGGCCCCAAGCAATGAAGTCAGCCAATAATGGACTGAAACCAGTGGATTTTGTCAGGTCCAGCAATGGAAGGTGGTGGTTGTGGATGGGAGGAGCAGAGGGACCATCAGGAGAAGGCTGCCAGTAGCATCACCCCCCAAGAGATTCCATTATCTGGCTCCCCCCAGAAGACAAGACAGTGGAGGAAGGAAAGGATAGACAGTCTCTTGATTATACCACCAGTACCAGCTTTGGGTGCCGACTGGGTTATTACCCTGCAGCTGTGGGGGCCAGTCAGGGTTTACATAAGACAAGATGAAGCTGTACAGGGCAAAGTGGAAACTGGTTGGCAAAGACCAAGTTCAGGTGATGGCCGACAGTCAATAGGTCTTTCTCATTTCACTCGAGTTTTGCTTTTTATGCTTCCCTGGAAAAATAGACCATTTCACATTCATTGGTAGAGTTCTATTATATGACAATATTACATGCACAGTTTATCATGTGCTAACTAGCTTAAAAGCATTTACTTCGGTTGGATATTTTATTCTCCACTAGATTATATTGAGGTAGGGAAGGGATATAGAAATACTTCTGTCATCTTCTCCATTGTACATGTGAAAACCTGGTCTTGGCTACTCAGGAGAGTCAGTCCTGAGCCTAAGCCATCTGGCCTGTGACTGACATGTGAGCATATACATATCTACATATACATCTCTGTAATGATGTGTATGTAATCGTAGCTAGAGAAATTTTAAGATTGTAGAAAAAGTAATTTTAAAATGGTTTTGTTCTGTTACCACTGTGCCTTTCTNGTCTTTTGATAGTTTCTAAGGGACTGTCTACCTGAGTGCTTCTCAGAAGTATGACATTTACACCACTTGGCACCCTATGACCCTTGATTTCTAGGGGTCTTGAAGGTCAAAACCACTTTCGTAAAATACCATCTGCTGACATTTGTGACATTCACTGTTGACATTTGTGCTACTCCAGGAAAACAGGGTCCAATAGGACCGATGCACATATAAACTCACAGAGACTGGCAGCATACACAAGTTCATGCCAGATGGAGTCCCAGCACTGCTGGGGGAAGTGGACACGGGCTCCCACCCCTAACCAAGAAGCAATCTGCGCTTGATACCCACTGGCAAAGGGAAAATTACTTTCCTCCAGTGGAGCCTCACTGGGTATATAAACCACACTTCAGGGTAGGCTCCATGCCCAGGAGTATTTGACCAGCATAAAATGGGCTCAATGATATTTTTATAGAATTTCTGTCTCATTTTGCTTTGGGCATTTTTTTGTCTTATTGATCTTTTGCTTGTATATTTTGGTTTCTGTTTTTTATGGGGCTTTTTTTTGGTACTTTTTTTTAAAGAGGGCATGGGGAGGTGGGGAGGATCTGGAAGGCGTTTGGGAAAGGGAAAAACGTGGTCAGGTATGTTGTGTGAAAAAGTACATTTTTTCTTGGTTTTAGTACATTGAATATTGATAGAAATAACTAAGATTTTTAAATCTAAAGGAATTCTGAGACCAAAAATTGGAGAGTCACTGTTTTCTGCATACTGTTTCTTTCCTGTAGTCTTAAATGACATCTGGCAATTATCCACACTTTAAAAAAATATATCTTGTTTATATTTTTATAATTTTCATTTTGCTCTTTGACAACTTTTGTGTAAAATTTGTTTTCAATAAATTCATTTTAGGCTGTAGGTTTTCCTCTGGATTACTGTTACAAATTTTTATATATAGGGATTTGTTGTCTTTGAATATATTAAAATGATTTTTCAAGCCTGTAGGAAATAAGAGGCAAAACAGCTTTTCTGTCATTTATCAGTTATTAACATGTTTGCTTGACTTAAACAGCAAACCTGTAGTTGGACTATCTTGTGTGACCTGGCCCCATCTCCCTCTTAGATATGATATAGCCATTACACTGAGAGTGAAGTTGAACATGTAATTTATGTTGTCATGTAACCACATAACTATGTACATACTCTTAACAGTATGTTTTGTATGCTTTCTAAATGTGTGGAAGTCATTCTGCCATTTGCTTAGTTTAACATTAGATTTAAGACTATATGCCTAGGACTGGAACTCCCCGTTNGTAGAGTGTGCATTTGCTCAGTTCTATTANGCATCATCAGACAGCTTGTGGAGTGTTATTTTCCATTCCACAGAAAGGAAACAGGAGCTCCCCTTGTTCTGTAACTTTACACACTTGATCTAGATTACTTTTGTCAGTACAGTGGGAGTGCACTGAGACACCTATGGTTTATTGTTCAACAGTGGTCTGTGTAGTACATGTTACACTTGGACACCTTTTGCTGTATACTTATGAAATCACCACAGTTAAGAAAATGAACAAAACTATTAACTGCAAAGCATTTCTGTGTCTCTACTTCCTTGTTCCCAGGCAGCTCATACGCTTTCTGTCACTTCAGGTTACTTTGAACTTTCTCAGATTTATATAAATGGAATCATATAGCAGGTACAGCTTTTGTCTGGTTTCTTTGACTCAGAGTAATAAACATAGTTCTTTATATTTCTGAGTGTATTGTACTGTGTATACTATATATTATAATGGGCTTATCTACTCTGGGACTGAATGTTTGAATATATTCTAATTTGCTTTCTGTTGCTGGGATAAATACCATGACCAAACCCAATTTGAGTGTAAAGGGCTTATTTGGCTTACATGTCCTAATCACAGGCTATCATTGACAGGATTCAGGGTGTGAACTCAAACAGGAGCAGAGGCAGCAGCTGTAGAGGAACACTGCTTACTGACTTGATCAGGCTCATTGCTCAGCTACCTTTCTTATACCTCCTAGGATCATGTGCCCAGAGGTGGCACTGGCCACAGGGAACTGGACCCTCCTACATCAGGTGACTTGCTTCCAGGACAAACTAATGATCTTGTTTCCTCAATTTAGGTTCTCTCCTTCCAGGCTGGGCTGTTACAGAGAAAGCTAGAGCATTTATATATAAGACTTGTGTATAACTAAGTATGTACAACCCAGCACTAAGCTCTCATGAAATGTCCAGGGTTGCCCTTCAGGGTAGTGCATATTAATTTTGTTCCTTGTGCTCTTGGAGTGCCTGTTCAAACCCAGAGTAAAAGATAAGAATCCTTATTCTGCTTTTTGGGGGGTTTGAGGGGTGTGGAGAAGGCCAGGATTCTGAACCAGGAGAGAAGTTAGCAGCCTTACTCGTGGTTGGTCTGGACCTGATGTCAAAGAATTGAAGTACAGGCGTATAGCTAGGAGCAAGGCAAGCATTTAGGATGGATGTGCTTTCTGTAAGAGAGCAGTGGCCTCTGGTTTATGCAAGTGTTGTGGTTGCTGCCCAGAGCTGCTTTTTGTGGATTCAGGAGGAGAAGTAGATTGGTAGGGAAAGAGTATTGGTGGTGGTCTGTTTTTATTGACAGGCTTGGGTTACCTAAGCCTTGGTTCACTGTACACATCTTCTCCCATGATGCATCTACTTTTAATCACATTCATGGCCCAATGCGTAGGCATAAGATGGTAANTAGGCTTTCTCAAAGTTCTTTTTGCCTTATTGTCCATGCACCCCAAACCAGTCTGCATTGGCTCACTATTCCTAGTTTTAGAATGTTTCAGGCTTTGTTTGACCACAAAAGGGGAGCTGTAGCTTGGAGTGACCCAATTGCTTTGTTTGGAGAGGGGGTGCCCAGGTAGCTCCTCCACTGGAAGTGGAGTCTCAGGTTGTTGAGTGCATTATTGGGAGGGCGTGTCTGGAGCTTAAGGCAAGCAGTGGCCTGGGCCACTAAGCTTTCCCCATGCTTGCCTGCCTCACGAGTCTATGCATTAACGTGTCATTTCTGTGCCTTTCCTACTTCAAATCCCAACACCCGCTTCCCTGACCACGCCAGAAACCAGCTCCATGGTAGAACCAACTATGCCAGGTTTTCAGTGTTGTACCTCTGAGCCTGACTGTCAGCTGTCAGGTACACAGCCCTGAGGGGAAAATGTACCCTTATGAACTTCCTAAAGAAGCCTAAGCAATGGACAGAACAGGCTTTGGCAGCCAGGCACAGTTGGGCCAATGCAGAGTCCTTTATCTCATTCAAAAGAAAAGAGTGACGATTCTGTTTCCACCATTTTCATGGCAGCCATAGTCTTTCATTTGAAGTATTTGAGTGATCTGTGTCATAATACACTTGATGAACTCACCTGGCCTACCAGCCTGTCTAATGGGATCATATTTACCCAGAAACATAGCTTCTGTTTCTGGAGCTGGCCAAAGGACTCCTGGCTAAAGCATTTAGGTGAAACCTGAGTTAGTTTGTAAGGTGAGCATGAGGATTTGAGGTTGGGACTGTTGTGTGCCAGAATAGAACCAATGCATTTCCTGGTGATTGTTGCTTGGACTAAATGGGTCCACATGGGATAGAGTCTAGGAGGAGTAAGAGCAAGTGTAATTTGATGCCTTAGGCTCTTTAAGTGTTGGGGAAAGTATCTGGAAGTCCTTAGTGAATTAGGTGTTACTCACAAGTCTGGCTTTTGATGCTCCCCCAAACCCAGTCTCCCAAAGGTCTTGGGTTTCAGGTTTGACTGGGTATAGTTTGAACTGTGACACACACACCAGATGACATATGAACACGTGGTGGCTGGATCAGCTGCACACTGTCAAAGCCTCCGGCTGTGTCACAACTACTCCAGAGTTCTGCACGTTCAGACCAGTGATCTCACCAGCCTCACAGAGCATCATCCCTGCCTACTCCCCACATGCCAGGCCCCCTGGTGCCACTTTTATTGCATGTTAGTTCTATGTATACCTTTCATTGTTCACTGGAAGGTAGAGCTGGGTCTTCTAAAGCCTTCTCCGAAGCTGCAGTACTGACTAAGCTGTATTAACACAAAGTAGGAGGGATGTGGCCTGGGAGCCCCTTCCCTTAGTTCTGATGTTTTCCATCTCCTTGCCCCTGGACGACAGCTGTGTGGGGTGCATACACTGATGCTCACCAGTGCTGAGAGTCAGCTCTCAGCCCTAGGAAGATCTCCAGGGGATGGTAGGCATCCCATTGGTAAACTTCCTCACCTAACTCTGCCAACCCAGAGGTAGAAGAGTGTTTCCTGGCTTCCAGTATAGCAGGCAGAATAATGACCCCAGAGATGTGCGTGTTCTAATCTCTAAAACCTGTGAAATGTCAAGGAGGAGGTAAAGTAGGTGGAATTAAGATGATGGATGGATTATTCTGGATTCTTGGGGGTGGGGTGAGGTGGGCAATGAGATCACAAGAGTCCTTTAAATGTAGAAGTAGGGAGGGGGAATCCAAAGACAACAGAAGAAACTGGGAAGTTCTGGTATGAGGACTTTGAAGAAAGAAGGGCCGCTAGAGATGTGGCAGCCATCCAGTGTCTGTGAAGGAAAGGCCAAAATCTGCAGGAGAATAAGTCATTGATAATGTCTCAGCCTAGAAACTTTTCTCACCTCCAGACTTTAGAGTATGCAAAAGAAAAATTTAAAAAACACCACAGTGATTTTTACTCCAGTCAGTCCTGCTACACCACACCGGGCTGCTTCACACAGCTTTCTGTCCAGTGTCACCGAATGTTACAGATTTCCTAATTCTGTGAGTACCTTGGTGTCAAGGACAANCTTACTCATTTTGGTGACCCCCAAAGTCTATTACTGTGCCTGGACTGTAAGAGCAGACCAGCAACTTACTAGTGCTTTGTTCAGTGAGTGAACATGGTGATGTGGAGGGCGGCACCGAGAGGAAACGGGGGCACTGGTGGCAGTGAGGCCAGCAGAGAGGCAGTAGCAACTGAGAATCCAGGCCATAGGGAACCAGCCTCCAGTGAGAGAAATGGGTGGAATGAGGCCGGTAAAGGAGATGGCAGGGTGGAGATAGCTGCCAGATCCTGAAAATGAGGTGGGTTTGGGCATCCACTAGTTGATGACAGGGGCAAGCTCTTCAGCCATGTGAGTTCCTCTGTCTCCTCTGCAGAGCGAACGGCAGGAGAGTGCACTGTGTACAGAATGCTCGTCCTGTGCCTGGGACATGGCAAGTGTTCAGTATGCTAACAGTCCCCACCCCACTCGCGCGCGCGCGCGCGCGCGCACACACACACACACACACACACACACACATGCCTGCTTAGGGCAGGATAGTAGGCAAGTGTGGAGGTTATGGAAAGAAGAGGGGGAGATGCACAGAAGCAGGGAGCCCAGCTGGAGGGAGCGGGGCTGAGTAACTTGAAGATGTTAAGCATCCCTCTCCATCCCTGGAAAGAAAGACTTCATTTCAAGTGAGCCGAAGCCTTTTAGCAAGCTTAAGAGACACAGGATTAGAGGCAGCCTGCCTTTAGTTGGCTTGTGCCAACTGCTTATACTGCTTTGGTTATGGTTTTCAATGTGTCCCAGGAGGTTTGGGGTAGAAAGAGAAGAGTCAGGCGTATTCAGTTTTAATATGAAGAATTGCGCCGTTCTGTGGCACAGTAGACNTCTCGAGAGGGTTGTGCCTAGCAGATTTCTACAATTAATGACACCCAACAGCTAGATAACAAGAGTTATGATGGAGGGCCATTAGCCACAAGATGGCAAAGGATGGATGCTGCAGGGCTAGGCAGGTGACACAGCGAGAGGAGGCCGCTCTTCAATGCTGACATCAGAGGCCCTTTACAGGATTACTGGGGACAGTGACAAAACCCCTCTTTACTAAGGTCCTCAGAGGGTCAAGAGTGTTGTTTTAGACTTGATTTCCCTTTTGTGGGGTGGACAGATTATGATGCTCATTTTTAAGGATGAGATTAACCAGCCAGGAGGAGGTAGAATCAGAATTCTGGTGCGTGTGGCTGCCAAATGTAGCCATTTCCTCTTCCTGTGTTGCAGTACATAGTATCTTGCACAGACGTTCATCTGGACAGTGTGTATCTGCATTACAGAAGGACCTTCTTGGCTTACACTCAGTCTGCAAGCCTGTAATCAGAAGGAACAGAACAGCATGGCTGTCCTGTGCTGAAGGCGAGGAAGCCAGGAGGAACTCAGAGGCATAGCTCAGTGAGGAAAGCCTGCTGCACATGAGGCTAGAACATGGGGTGTATTATTCTGGGTGTTGCCGTGAGGGTGAGTCCAGGTAAGACAAACATTTAAGTGGTGGACTNTTTTCCCTAACGCTCCACACTAGTGAGAGTGGGTTCCACACATAGTTGGACACTTGAATGGAGGAAGGTCAGCTCTCTCCAGTAGGAAGGAATTCCTCCTGCCTGGTGACAAATGAGGGNGCTGGTCACTTTCCTGCCTTCTTGAAGTTAAAGCACTGCTTCTTCCTGGATCTCCAGTTTGCTGCCTCACCCTGCAGGACTCAGGATTTATCAGCAATTCACCATGCTTCGGGTACCAGAAGGGCTTCAAACCCCAGGGCGCTTTCCCTTCTCCCATTTTGATTGGTAGGTTGTCACCAGCATGTGCAACCTGTGGGTTCATAGGCTAAACGTGGTGGAAGACGGTTATGAATATAGCCCAAGACAAAATAGTAAACTTACTTAAAACATGGGAGGATTGGAGAGTTAACACAATTGGTAAAGTGCCTGTCATACAGGCCTGAGGACCTGAGTTTGAATCCCAAGCACCCGTGTGAAAAATTCCAGGCAGCTTGGTCCATTCCTGTAACCCTAATGCTGGGGGATGAGGTGGGGCAAAGGGAAATGTGGATCTTTGAACCTCACTGGCTACCCTGCTGTCTTAGTTATTTTTCTAATGTGATAACAACCNTATGACATAGACAGTGTTAGGTATCACGATGTCTCCTCTGCCAGTGACATTAATCCAAAACTTTAAAATTTAGCCTCATGTAGATTCTTAGAACAAAACCAGCTAAATTCTTTGCCAAAATATCACAGAAATGGTCTCTAGCATAACTGCTAACATTGTTCCCCCCTGAAACCTCCTGAGCTGGCCTCCATAGTCCACATTGCTCTCAGCACTGTTGTTTTGTAAGTTCCTACTAGGATGGCCTGGTAAGCCCAGCTTACAGCATTCAGCTGTTTTCTAGTCCAAAGTTTCTTACATTTCTCCAAAAGCCAGCATGGTCAGGCTTGTCACAGCAATAGCCCACTCCCTGGTATCAACTTCTGTCCTAGTCACTGTCCTACTGCATATGATACTATGACCAAGGAAATTTATAAAACAAAGCATTCAGCTTGGGTCTCACTATCCAGAGGGNGAGTCCATGACCATCATGGTGGGGAGCATGGCAGCAGACAGGCAGGCATGGCGCTGGAACAGTAGCTGGGGGCTCATGTCTTAATGGACAAGCACAGGCAGAGAAAGAGCTAATCTCTCTCTAAGGCTGCCCCAAGTGACACCATCTCCAAGGCCACACCTCCTAATCCTTTCCAATCAGTTCTACCAACTGGGAACCAAGTATTCAAATATATGAGCCTATGGGGCCCTTCTCATCAAAACCACTACACCACCTGAGAGGTCCCCACCTGCAGCCACCTAGAGTGGAAGACGACACCGATGAGGCCCTCTGCCTACATCTCATGGCTTATGGGTGCCACTACAATGAGCATGATGTGTTAGAGAGATGGGAGAGAAAGAAGTGGAACAGTTTGTGCGCTATGAAGAGAGGTGGAGCTGGAGATGCGGGGGAGGGGAGAGGAACAGCCTGATGTGATANCCTGTATTGCCACCTGAGGCCATGGAGATGTCCCGGCTTGTGCTGCCGCCGATGGCCATGTCTGGGTCCACAGCCCTGCAGCAGCGGGGGTCTGGGTCAATGTCCGTGGCCCATGTTACCACCAAAGGCCATGTGGATGTCCCTGGTCTGGGCTGCCACCCGAGGCCATGTTGATGTCCGAGGACTGCGCAGAGCNGGCTCTGCCCCTCATCAGCTGGGTGGTAGTGTGTGGGCACAGGAGAGATGCCCCCCACTTGCCAGCTTTGGCACTCAGATGAGCTGGTCCTGCCCCTCACCAGGGCCCAGATCCAGGGCTTTGAGTTGGCCCATCCCAACATCTATCCCATCTAAAAAGTGCTGGAGCGAATGAAGAGTCCAGTCCTATAGAACCAAAGCTGCAAGATCTCCAAGACACACGGCAACAACAGGGTATCTGAGAGTTCTGGTNAGGATCCAGTACTGATGGTGTAGCAAAAGCGAAGCCTCAAATCAGACCAATGACTTAATTGCAATGAACATTTGCAAGTAAAGCTGTTTGGGCGAAAGNGTAGACTGTTGTGACATACTGTGACACCCCAGCTTCCGGCACTCCTATGGTGCAGCTATACATACAGGCAAAACATCCATTCACATTAGAACAGCCACAATTGTGGAGAGTGNTAAAAAAGAAACAGATATCTAATGTCCACCGCTGGCCTCAATGTGTACCCCCACACACTAAAAGTAGCAAGTACACACACCACACCATATACACATGCAAACAAACATTAAGAGGTTTTGTTTGCAATTTAAAATTAAAAAAATGTATTATATGTGTATGTGCCTAAATGTATGTGTCCTGGTTAAGGTTTATATTGCTGTCAAGAGACACCATGACCATGGCAACTCTTATAAAGGAAAACATTTCATTGAGATGGCTTACAGTTTAGAGGTTTAGTCCATTATCATCATGGTGAGACATGGCAGCATGCAGACAGACATGGTGCTGGAGAAGGAGCTGAGGATTCTACAGCTTGATCTGAAGGCAACAGGAAGTGAACTGACTGTCACACTGAGCAAAACTTGAGCAAAGGAGACCTCAAAGCCCACCCTCACTGTGATATACTTCCTCCAACAAGGCCACACCTACTCCAACAAGGCTATACCTCGTAATAGTGCCACTTCTTACGAGCTTATGGGGGCCAATTACATTCAAACTACNACAGTATATATGTATACCANATACATGCATGGTCCTTGGAGTCCAGACAAGGGCACAGATCCCTTGGGAGTTGGAGCAGTCACCTGATGCAGGTGTTGGGAACCAAACTGGGGTCCTCTGTAAAGTAGAAAGTGCCCTTAAATGACCAAACCATCTCTCTAACCCTATGTTTGTGATTTTTTTTTTCTTGGAACTTGATCACAGAGTTCTCAAGTGTAAATTTGTAGACGATAATACTGACTTTTGATATCAAAAGGCTGGAGAAGCCGGAGTCTTAAAGCAGTGCCTGAGTGAGAAGTGTTGGTGGGAGAGTGTATCCTACTCCAGAGCTGTCCAGATGCACGAGGTTACCTTCAGAAGCACACCGAGGGATCTGCAACACCATAGGAGCAAAAAGAAGTCTCAGCACCGCCACCGCCNCTGCCGCTGCGGATGCTGCCACCACCACAGTCATGATCAGCATCACCACTGTCATCCATCATGGGGTCCTTTAACTTACGGGGGTATTTTCTCAATAGAGGTTCCATCCTCTCAGGTGACTCTAGCTTGTGTCACATAGACATAAGACTAAAAGCACTCCTNTCACTCATTCACATGTTCAGTCACTAGGGGGAGGTAATAGACAATGCATATAAGCAAACTTGGTCTTGGAAGGAAAGTCTTTTTTTAAATGATGCTTGGGGACTTAGCATAGGTAAACAGAGGTTGGTGTTCAGGGCTGACTGCCCTCCTTATCGAGGTTAGAGCTNTGGTCGCACAAAGGCCTCTTCCTCTGTCACCAGTGTTTTAGCTCAACAGCCTTTTTGTTCTCTGACTTCTTGCCTAGCTCCCCTATGGGACTCTACCTGTGGCNGTTTCTGTTTTCTCTGGGGTGCCTCACTCTATTCCATTGCTGTCTGAGCCTGCAACAGTCCTGCTAAGTTCCATGTGGTGACTCACATGGGGGTCTCTGAGGTTGGCCTGTTTGGATACTTTGTATACTACGCTGGGTATTTCTAGTTCATCTCATCCCCACTTTTCTTATGGGGATTTGTTCTTTTCTCTTTCCATTATCCTAGGATTCCATCTGTCTTCATTTCCATTCTGCCTGGTGGAAAGAATTGCCAGGCCATGTTCCAGGCCTCTAATACCAACCAGTTAGTGGCTAGTTAGCCTTGAGGCATGGCAGACCCCTGCCATGCTTTTGCTTCAGGAGAGATCATCTTCAGGTAACCTGTTCGCCTGTAAGTAAAAGGCTGTTTACTTTGTAGCACTGGTTTGCTTGGCTCTTGCCTCAGTTCCTGTGTTTGCCACAGTCTGTTTTCTCCATTCCTCAAGGGTTT
>LZPO01066379.1:162763-173205 GCA_001675575.1 Neotoma lepida | reverse complement strand
ACACTGAAGTGTACTGCCTATAATTTCCTTTAACAGGTTCAAAGTTACAAGTCTTACGTTAAAGTCTTTGGTCCATTGAACTGATTTTTATGCAAGGTGAGAGATATGGATCTAGTTTCATTCTTCTGCGTGTGGATTCCAGTAATCTCCTGCGCTATTTGTTGAAGAGGCTTTTTTATTCATTGTATGTTTTTGACACTGATATAAAAAATTCAGTGGCTATAGCTGTGAAGGCTTATTTTGAGTCCTTTAGTCTATCCCATTGATCTATATGTCTCTTGTGAGCCTGCCTGGCAGATCTTGAATTCCAAATCTTAAGGATCTGTAGACCAATCAAATACCTGGTGCACGGTAGTGCTTGGCTATTTATGAAAGTAGGAGGTTGGTGCAGAACATGAGGAAGCAAAGGGTTGAATTCCAAATTCTCTTCTCTTTGTTGATAACCTGGTAAAACAGGCAGACAAAAGCACACAATATAAAACGATTTGTCTTTCTAACCAGAAAAATAATCATGACCTAAATTCTTCATTGTCACGTTCTTCAGAAGTCTTTTGTACTATGGCTCTATGGCCTAAGGAGGATCCTGCCGAGGATGTGGCTTTGCTTGCAAAGGCAGATTGAATTTCTTTCTGGCTCAGCTCATGCCTACTGTCACCCAATTATCATCAATAAATATTTAAACATCAGGCCAGCAGCCCCAGAATGGCGCCCTGGCTGTTAGGCCTTCCTGAGTCCCAGATGATCGTTATTAATTCAATGACTGCTGTTGTCAGCTGNCTAAGAGACCCAGGCAGCAAATCCATGTGCTGCAGCCAGTGTGCATTCCCTCCCCTGGAAGATGCTGCAGACTTGATTTTGCGTTATTCCAAGGTGATATGAGAGGCAATTTGCTTCAAACCAGGTACTCCTTTAGTTTCTTGCTCAAATATTAAACAAAAATGAGGCAGGATAGAGAAGCCATCCCTGCAGTGTGTTATTCTGAATGAATTGGAGGGTTCATAGGGTCATCCTGTGAGCTAATGTGAATTGGCAAGCAAAATGCTTTCCAATGAGATGAATTATGTGCTCAGAGTTACCTACTTTTTTTTTAAGTCTGAGAGAGATTGGAGTAGATAAAAATGAAATAACCCATTATCAAATAATCAATGAAAGACCTACATTACTGCAATGTTTCTGGATCAATATACAAGTTACATTTGAGATAGATGAATTATTCCTGGGTAGTTCAGAGCAGAACAAAGCCCACTTCCAGCCGCTTCCTCCAAAGCACCATGTGTAGAAGCAGAGAAAGAAGTTTTTAACTCAGCAGGGACAAAACCAAACAGCTATCTGCTTAATAGCCTGGCCAAAGCAGTGCCCCATGGACTCCACCAGGGAACTTGGTTTCATGAACACTGATCTGGAGGCACAAGCTGGGAAAATTTCAGGACTGTGTGTGGATGAAGCCCTGGGGAAAGGGTAACCAACCTCATGCTTCAGGGGCAGGAGGCTACATCTGCAGAGACTTTTTGATAGTACCTACCATAATTTGAATTGTTATACTCTTTGAACTTGCAATCCAATTCCAAGAATTTATTCTATAGATGTAGTTAGACTTTGTAGTGTATAAAGATAGTTTTATGAGGGTGTTTCTTGTTTGTGGTAAAGATATAAACATAACTTGAAAATATCCATCAACATGGGAATGCCGAGGTAAAGTGTAATACGCCAATATTGTTGAACATTATCAAACATTAAAAATGAGGTAAATACATATGTACCAATATTAGGACCTTTGAAAGTTATTCAGTCTCTCACTGAATATCTTATTTGTAAAATATGGAAAATGGCATTCAATAACCATTTGATGACTGCAAGATATATACTAAATTTTATAAAAGGAACTGAAAACCTACTATATAGAGCCAAGATTAGAACCCCAACTCTTAGGNAGGACTAGAGAGGTGAAGAAGGGAAAACAGCCTTTGTTGGACATGATACTATATCAGGTTGTCTGCTATCCACTTCACACACTCATCTTTGGCTCCCACAGTCTAGAGAATCTGCTCAGTTTCAGGAACTTCCTGAAGCTATTTTGAGTTATTTACCTCCCTACTTAAGGAGCTTCCCTGCAGGATGGAACACTTCAATCTTGGAAGAAACTGTTACACAATGATTCTTTGCCCAGAAGTGCCATTTGTCATCCTTTCCTATTCCACAAGCCAGTGAGGCAGATGACCAAACACAGTGATTTGGGGAGAATTTAATCTTCCAATGGGAGTGTGTCCATGAAAGCTCAGCAAGAAGTGTGCTAAGACAGGTAGGAAGTATTTCAAACAGTGATGTAGTATAACCCGCCACTCCACACAAAATCAATTGTAAGCAGACACTGGGTTTTCTACTGCCATTTAGCTCAACATTTCGAATGCAACTTTCTGCAATCCCAGCATCTTCTTTTCAAAGTAGTAAGTTACTTTTCTTTTTAAAGTTTCACTCAAAACCAGCAGTTAACAAAGTATGTTAAGGGAACCCTAGTAGAACCCTGAAGCATTCCCAGTGGGGCTGTGAGTTCAGTCTTATCAATTAGAACATGAAGATGGATGTCTTAGTTAGGGTTTCTATTGCTGTGAAGAGACACCATGACCATGGCAACTTTTATAAAGAAAACATTTAATTGGAGCTGGCTTACATTTTCAGAGGTTTAGTCCATTATCATCACGGCAAAAAGTAAGACAGCAGGCAAGCAGACATGGTGCTGGAGGAGGAGCTGAGAGTTCTACATCTTGATCTGCAGGGAGCAGAAGGAGACTTTGTGCCACACTGGGTGTAGCCTGAGCATATGAGACCTCAAAGCTTGGCCCCACAGTAACATACCTTCTCCAACAAGGCCACATCTCCTAATAGTGCCACTCTCTATGGGCCAAGCAATCAAACACATGAGTCTATAGGGGCCATACCTATTCAAAACACCACATTCTACTTCCTGGCCCCCATAGGCTTGTAGCCATACCATAATGCAAAATGCATTTAGTCCATCTTCAAAAGTTCCCATAGTCTATCACAGTCTCAATGTTTAAAAGTGAGATTTATGGGATCTCTTAACTGTAATCCTCTGTAAAATAAAAATAAAAAAAAAGATCACATACTTCCAACACATAATGGCACAGGATACATACATTACCATTCCAAAAGGGAGGGAAGGGAGGATAGTGAGGAAATACTGGACCAAAGCAAGACTGAAAACCAGCGGGGCAAACTCCAAACTCTTCATCTCCATGTCTGATGCCAAAACGCTCTTCAGATCTCCAACTTCTTTCAGCTTTGTTGACTGCAACACACTTCTCTCTCTTAGGCTGGTTCCATTCCCTGCTAGCAGCTTTCCTTGGCAGATATCCCACAGCTCTGGCATCTCNAACATCTTGGAGTCTCCAAAGGAAATCCAGACTTCAACTTCACAGCTTCACACAATGGCCTACATGCAGGGACATCCCTGTCACACATCTGGCCTCAGTGGCTTTCTGTATTTGTGAGTTCCATAACCGCTTTCTTCTATCCTTGATTCTAAAGTCAGAACCATGAGGCTAAAACTGCCAAATTCTGCTTCTTACTGGGGCTAGAACACAGTCTCCTTGTTCAATGACACATTCACCAGCTTTCTGGTTTTGATGGTTTCCTTCACTGCCTGATCTTGGATGTCCTGGAACTTGCTTTGTAGACCAGGCTGGCCTTGAATGCAAAGATCTGCTTGCCCCTGTCTCCTGAGTACTGTGATTAAAGGTGTGTACCACCGTGCCTGAAACTAAGCTGTTCTTTAATTTCTTTTCACAAGTTGGAAGCTTAGCTGAGTGAGGTCTTTCCCTGAGATCACCACTCCTTTTATTCCATTTCTTAATATGTTTATCTCCTTGAACACAGGATTTAGCTCCATTCCACATTGTAGTGTCCCTTTTCTCCTCAATCTGTATATTTTGTATTTTTACTTGCTCAGCTTGCTCCTTTTCATTATAGATTTTCGTAAGAGTGAACACTGATAACCATACAACGGAGTCAATACTAGGTTGTTTTGAGATTTCCTCTGCTAAAGGAATTCATCCAAAACTCTTTATTTTAGTTTCAAGCAGACTTTTTGGATAAAGGCAAGAAGCAGCCACATTCTTTACCAAAGTATCACAAGACCAATCTCTAGGCCATATACTAACATTCTTCTCCTCTGAAACCTCTTGAGCCAAGGCCCCACAGTTAAAATCTTCCACATCCCTACTAGTAAGGCCTAGGGAGCCTTGCACAAAGCATTCCACTGTTTTTCTAATCCAAAGTCCCAAAGTCCAAATTTCTCCAAACAAAAGCATGGTCAGGCCTATCACAGTAATACCCCAGTCCCTGGTACCAACTTCTGTCTTAGGGTTTCTATTGCTGTGAAGAGACACCTGTCATGGGATATTTGTACACTGTGTGAAGATGTATTGCTGTGATTGGTGTAATAAAAAGCTGAATGGCCAAGAGCTAGGCAGGAAGTATAGGCAGGATTTCCTGGGAGAGAAAGAAAGAGGAAGAGAATCTAGACTCACAGGAGACACCAGGGGAGACGGAGAGGAAACAAGAGGTGCAAGATGGAAGAGAGGTAACACCATGTGACAGACGTAGATTAATATAAATGGGTTAATTTGAGTTATAAGAACTAGTTAGGAACAAGCCTAAGCTATAGGTTGAGCTTTCATAATTAGTAAGTAGTCTCCATTTCATTATTTGGGAGCTGTCTGGTGGGACAGAAAAAGACTCCTTAAAAATGGCATCCAATGTGGGGTCATGTATATCCACATGAGGCCTGAGAAAGCTAAGGAAAAGGAGTTCTGAACACAGAGGGCACAACTTCCTGTGGTAGGTTTGGTGTATAGAGACACAGCTCTTTTAAGAGGCCCTGCTGTACAGCTGAGCACTTGAGCAGCTGGCACTGGGTACAAACTCCTGCTTCAGGAAGACATAACAAATTCCCAGAGCTGAGGTGTGTAAATGTGGCTATGGGGTGGTACCTGCCAACACGAGGCTAGACTTTCACAGAACTGAGGGGGGCGGAGCTAGCCACCAATGTGCCATATGCTAAGCAGGGCAACATGACGATAGCAGTGTAAGATTTGTCTCATGTGGTCATAGGAGGCTGTAGATGCACACACACACATAGAAAAAGCCAGATCTAGGCCAACAAAACCTCTGAACAGGCTACAATGTGTTTAAAAATGTATTTAGATGCTAAATTAAAAAAATGGGTATAGACAGTCTTAGAAAAAATAGTTTAAAAATAATAAAGTCTTTAAAGAAAGAGCAAAGTAATATAAAAAGAATAAGCCATGTAAAGATGGGAAATACACAGGGTGTCTGGATCATGTACAGTGCTTTGTTGACTTTGAATTTTTTAAAATGCTAATGTACAAAAAACAATAGCTGCTGAGAGACATTGGATTATGGAAATTGCTAAATTAAACCAGCTTATGTATTTTAAGACTGTCTTAACTTCAAAATGGAAGTCAGAAAATATGTTGTTTTGGGGAGAGGTTATGCCTTTGTTTCCACAGGAAATAAAAAGTTATGGTTCTCCTCAAAATTAATGAAGATCAGATTTGATTGGGGGAGACCTCCTGAAAATCCTGGCTACAGACAAGAAAAAAGACTACAGGATGGATGATGTATATACTGACACCTCTACTATGGGAACAGATCTGAGACTGGATGGGACATGATAAATCTTGTTGGCTACAGAGTCCTCATGACTTATTTTTACATGTCATTCTTTCATATGGCATGGATAGATGTTTGGTTATACAGTCCAAACAAACCTATAAAGTTAACAGATGCCTTTTACCTGCTCAAACATAAAACAAAAAAATCATCCTTAACTGACTTGTTCACATTGCACATTCTATACTTGTGTTAATGCAGATATCTATCTATCTATCTATCTATCTATCTATCTATCTATCTATCTATCTATCTATCTATATTACCTTTAAAAGTTTATGTGTTTTTGGAAAAAAATGGATCAGACACCAATAAGAACAAGTAACCCAGGTGACCTAGCCTCTCAAAATGTCTCTGTTGCCATTTCCTCAAAATTCTGCATCCAGAACAACTTTAAATATGCTAGCTGAGATGGTCCAGTCTTACAGACTATGCAGCCAAAGACTTCAGATAAGCTCTACACTTTCCCATCACACAGAGACTAAACAAAAAATAATACAGCTAGCTCTCCCAGGAATTGACCATTATCCCAATTTTCTCAGAGTCCTTTAAGGATTCCATCACCCCAGACAACAGGAAGCAGTCTAGAGAACACAACACCCACACTCCCAAAAGGTGGAGTGGGTGGTTTTTGGTCATTTGGTGGGTTATGGATATTTGTCATGGTTTATGGGGGTTGCTTATAAGTTGTNCTTGGTCAGAAAAAAAAGCTGAACAAAGGAGATTAGATTCAGGGATCTCTTTCTGAAGGGAAAAAGGAGGGATATAGTATAGAAATGATGGGGTAAAGGGGTGGATTGTTGAGTCTACTTTTGAACCAAAAAACAACACCTAGTCTCAAATATTTTACACTGATATGGATTTTTGTATATTGATACAAATTTAAGGTTATTTTTGTTATACTGTATATATGTTTCTATTCTTGTTTAAGGTATTGTACCTATGCAACTCATTTAAAAATGTAATGTAAAGTTTTAGTCCTTAAAAGCTATTTAGGATAATAAAAAAAGACAAGTTAGTAGTTAGTCATTTATAACAATCAAACTTATAGTCATGTTAGATATGTTCTCAATGTCATACAGAAATATATTTTAGATGGATAGATGGTCTTCAAACACTTAAGAGATCTATAGAATATGGCATTTAAGATGTTTTAATAGCCTAAGGCTTTTCATGACAGTGACACATGTCTGCTCCTGGCAGCACCCCTTTACTTCAAGATAGGATGATGGGTATCAAAGAACCTCCATATGGAGTTTGCTTTTATTGTGGCAAAGTTAGCCACTGTGCAAGAAACTGCCCTTGCCTTGTCTGCTGACAGTATGCGGTCCAAACCATACAAGCAGGATGCTAAAGAAAGTGACTGCTGAACTTTTCCAAGACAATGTAGGACAGTCCTTCAAAAATGTCTTGCTTCACAAAAAAGTCTATTAGATATTCTAGGCTTGTAGGCCAAAGATGGATGCCCCACTATTGCAGAGGAACCATGAGTGAACTGTCCAGGAAACTAGCTGTTTCTGTCATTTCTATAGTTTTGAAAGTTGCTTGCTCTGCACTTCCTGTTTAATCANGTAATATTATATCCTTTTTAGGTCTCTGATGTGGTTGAAGATGAGATAGTTATAAAAGTTTTACAGTTTTCTTTGTTACCAAATTCAGAAAAAATCTTACATAGGAGATACAAAGTTTATAAGGTTGAGAAACATAAAAGCTTAAGTTGTTTATGTAAGAAGATATTTTGAGGTCTAAAAAGATAGTTTTGTGTTGATAAAACAAGTTAGGATAAAAAGTAAATTAGGTACAAAACTTTGGACTCACCAACATAGGATAGATAACGGAATGTTTTCTCTGAATTTGCCAGGTACAGATAGACTGGACATTGTGAATGTAATTCTTACATGATAATTGTTCTTATTGTATATAGTTTTACTATTAGAGTTAAAACCTTTCATTTTTATTTAGACAAAAGGGGGAAATGTTGTGGGATACTTGTACATAGTGTGAAGATGTATTGCTGTGATTGGTGTAATAAAAAGCTGAATGGCCAATAGCTAGGTAGGAGGTATAGATGGGGTTTCCAAGGAGAGAAAGGAAG
This sequence comes from Neotoma lepida, assembly GCA_001675575.1. NCBI lineage: Eukaryota > Metazoa > Chordata > Mammalia > Rodentia > Cricetidae > Neotoma > Neotoma lepida. The sequence continues at coordinate 165,398 of LZPO01066379.1, read as the reverse complement.
AGGAATCTAGGTGCACAGGAGATACAGAGAGGAAACAAGAGGTGCAAGGTAGAAGAGAGGTAATGCCACTTGATAGAATGTAGATTAATATAAATAGGTTAATTTAAGTTATAAGAGTTAGTTAGGAACAAGCCTGAGCTATGGGCTGAGCTTTCATAATTAATAAGAAGTCTCCATGTCATTATTGTGAGTTGTCTGGTGGGACAGAAAAAGATTCCTTACAGACACCATGACTACAGCAACTTTTATAAAGGAAAACATTTAATTGGGGCTGACTGACAGTTTAAGAGGTTTAGTCAATTATGGTCATGGTGAGAAACATGACCACATGCAGGCAGACATGATACTGGAGAAGGAGCTGAGAGTTCTACATCTAGATCCGCAGGAAGCAGAAGGAGACTGTGTGCCACACTGGGTGTAGTTTGTCCATATGAGACTTCAAAGCCTGCCCCCACAGTGATATACTTCCTCCAATGAGGCCACACTTCCAAAGAGTGCCATTTCCTATGGGCCAAGCATTCAAACACACCAGTCTATAGAGGCCATTCCTATTCAGATCACCACACTCGGCCTGCCCTGAGCATCTGAATCCTCAAGGCCCACCCCCAGTGACACACTTCCTCCAACAAGGCCACACCTACTCTAATAAAGGCACACCTTCCAATAGTGCCACTCCCTATGAGCCTATGGGGGTGATTTTCATTCAAACCACCACAGTGGGTTTTGTCTTATTCACTTCCATTCTCTCTTGTATATTTTATTGGGTCCTTTGCAGACACTTAATGACATAATATCAATACAGACTAGCTACAAATGCTAAGCTGAAAGCTCAGCAGTCTGTGAAACCAAGGAGCTAAAATGTAAATGTGTAACCAATTTTAGAATTGATCTGATATTTTCCAGTGCTTACACTCAGACCTAAGGTCTTGCACATACCAAGGAAGTACTCTACCACTAAACTATATCCCTAGCCTTAAAAGCAGATCAACAAATACACATTTAATTTCATTTCTAACATGACAAATACCAATACTTATAATAAATTTACACAAAGGCTGTCTGGTGCTTAACAATCTTTCAAAAGTGAAATTTTTTTGAGGACCTGGTGTTTGAGCACTTATCCCCATCTAGTTGCTGGGATGGGCTCTGCCTCTCAGTGAGAATGTGGGTTGGGAAGCTTATTAAATGGAGTTAAGATTTCCTTAGCCATGCTGAAGCTAACACGAAGTCCATGGGCTCTTATGAACACGGTCATTCATTCATATATATATGAACACACACACACACACACACACACACACACACACACCCCTTACCAAAGTTTCCTGTCTTGAATTACCTAAAGGAGAGAGAGGATGAGCTTGTTAAAGAAGACCCATTGCATAAATTATTTCCAGCCTTGCAGAATAGTTGATGTTGCATCAATAATGGACTAGAAAAATGGTGGCACGTGACACTGAAAGGAAAAATGCTGCTTTCTAGTAAGAGGCACTAGAATCCAACTTTGCCTTGGAACTTTATCATCATGTCTCACTGGCCTCGGTACAGAAGAATAAAAAGTTGTGTTTAGCCTCTGCATGGTGTTAACGAGGAGGACATCACGGAGGACATCACGGAGGACATCACGGAGGGCATCACGGAGGGCATCACGGAGGACATCACGGAGGACATCACGGAGGACATCACGGAGGACATCACGGAGGACATCACGGAGAGCCCTATTCAGGCTCTAGAGTGCTTTGAGTCTGTGAACTGAGTTAGCCTCCATTTATGCAGCGACCAAGGTCAGCTAGCTTGTGTCTGTCTTTGCATTATGCAAGTCATTGCATCCCCAATGCAGTATCATCTCTCAACACCACCACCAAAAGAAAAAGAACTTGAATGTGTAAGCAAATTCTTTATCCCTGTGGTAAGTTTCTTGTCAAGTAATTTAGCATNGGATGGTTAAGAAGGAGCGCTTGAGGCATGCTTGTGAGGTGTGTGTGCACATGTATGCATCCCAGCAGGTATTTCATGCAGGGAAATATACTTTTGTTTCTTGCCTTTGCTTCCAGGAAGCTCAATGTCCTGTGCAATTTGATTTTGGCAATTATTTTCTTGCTTATTACAGATTACTTATATTTTTGATGTAATATTAATAAATGAACAACAACCAGACTCCAGACAGATGCAGAAGTGCCTTTAAACACAGGAAGTGGTAGTAACTACAGTGTTTCGAAGGGCCCAGCTGGGTCAGAAATTCACATGTACGTGCACTATTAGCTCAAATTCCTTTGCTGCTTCTGCTCCTATGAAGGAAGACATTTCGTCTTCGGAAAGCTGCTTTGTTATAAAGCAAACGTGCTGTATATATCTACCTGGCCAGCCTGAGAACTTAGTCCTGAGGAGGNCAAGGGCCAGGAGTTGCTGGAAGATGGGCTAGGGGAAAGCTAGCCTAACAGAGCGTGAAGGGAATGAGACCAACATTCATTCCCCAGGTCACGACTGTGCTGATTATCAGGCTGTGACAGGCACAGATCTAGAGAGGAAGCTTGGGTCATTGAGGATTTTAGCTGGCATTATGTTGGTCCACAGGAGAAACCAGAATAATGGCTGATGCAGAGTTTTCCAGTTGCTATCACTCCTCTCTCTCTCT
>LZPO01066379.1:139850-155996 GCA_001675575.1 Neotoma lepida | reverse complement strand
GGTTGTGGTGGAGCAGCGGTTGGGCCGCATATCTCAACAGAAATCTTGACCATGGTTAAATAGTAGTTTAGCAATTCTGCTCTGGCTTTAGCTTCTCGATCCCAAGGGAAGGGGTTTCAGGCCTAAAGAGTATGGGGGTTTCAGGCCTAAGGAAAGTTGGGGTCTTACAGTGTGTGTGTGTGTGTGTGTGTGTATGTGTATGTGTTCACCTGCATATGCTAGAGTGAATGTGGAGGCCAGAGACTGATGTCAGGCAGTCCTGTTTCTCCCTGTCTTGGTTTTTAAAAACATATTTCTTCGTGACAGTTTTGGACATGTCCATCATGCATCCGGTCAGTTTCACCCTCTCATTATTCCCTCTCACCCACTTCCCACTGAATCCCTTTTTATTCCCAACAGGTCCCTACTTCATGTTTTTTGTTTTGTTTTTGTGTGTTCTCCCCTTAGTTTTGACACAGGGTCTCTCCCCGAACCTGGAGCTCATTAATTTGGCTGGTCTGGCCNGCCTGCAAGCTCCAGAGATCTGTGTGTCTCTGCCTTTTCAGCACTGGGGTTAAAAGAGAAGCAGGTTGGGACTGGAGAGATGACTCAGCGGTTAAGAGCGCAGGCTGCTTTTACAGAGGACCTGGTTCAATTCCCAGCACCTACATGGCGGCTCATGACCGCGGAGGACTGCGGTTCCAGCACCCTCTAGTGGCCCCTGCACACAGCACAGACATACATGCAGGCAAAATACTCATACACATAAAATTAAAAATAATGATAATAAAAAAGAATCAGTGAAATTACTTTCAGTGTGTGATTACTTAAATTTAATGCATTCCAAATATCTAGTCAAGATAAAAGATTACTAGACAATTTTTTCCTTTTGTGGTCCTGAGGGTCAAGCCAGAGCCCCACTCATACCAGGCAAGTACTCTACCACTGAGCCACATCCTAACCCCATCATATTATAAAAGACTATTAAAAGGGACTCTTTGTGAGAAATCTTTGAAATCCTGTATGTTTTATCTGACACATAGAGCAATCCTGATTTGAAATAACCAGATTTCAAGTGCTCAGTGGCCACCTGTGGCTAGTGTGCAGCCACTGTGTGGACTCAGCAATGTCAGACTCTTCCTGACTCAGCTCTGCCTGAGGAGGCTACTAAGACAAGAAAGTGGAAAAATAGACACTCAAATGCCATCTAGGGAAGGCTTTGTGATTCTACTCAGTCTGGAAATGTTGGTTAATGGGATTCTCCTTTAACCAGTAGCTTAAACTGTCCAGTTTAAGCAGAGAATGGAAACTGGAGGCTCATCTTAGCAGAGGAAGAGATTGTCCTTATTCAGCACTCTGTCACCATTTACGTGACACCCCCCCCCACACCCACAAGGTGCTGGAACTGGCTGGCTGGGGGATTGGTTGCTCTTACATTAAAATGATTTATCACCCTCAGCTGCCGATGCTCACCTCCACCGAACCTTCCCTAAGACTGCAGTAAACGTCACTTCAAAGGCCCAGAACCGGTTTTCAACGTCGAGGAGTACACTAATCCTATAACAGCCCCCTTCAAACAAAACAGTTTGTGCTAATGGTGCTGGGAGCAGGCGGAGGGCTCGGAGAAGCCTCGAGTTTTACCTGAAGGAGAAGGCAGTAAGCTAATGGAGCGGTGAACATCATTAGTAATTTACAAGGCCAAATCTGGCCTCTCCAAGTATGATACTGATGTTGTGCTGTCTTGACCCACTAGACCTCCAGACTTTACAGTTATTTCAGAGACGTTGGATTTTTTTCTTTTTGGAGGAACTTGGAATATTTGTCTGGAAAAGAAGTGTTGTGGGGAGGGCACTAGAGGTCACCCTTATATATTTGAGGGATTGATCACTGTATGATCAAATCAGGGCAGACTTAGGACACATCTTTAGCTTTAATAGAAAAAAAAAGACTTTAAAATGGGACCACCGTGATGTCATTCATAAGGCATAGACATCAGATTGTCTCCCCAAGGAAGTAGTCATTGACTACTACGTTAGATCAAGCACTAGTACTTATGGTACTCACTTAAATACATGATATATTTATAGATGAAGAAGCTGAAGTTCTAAGAGTGCAGCAGGTACTTCTGACACAGGTCCCAGACTCCAGGCATGTTGAAGGGAAGAGTCATCTCCATAAGCTGGGTACTGTCAGTCATCTTGACAAACTATTCATTGTCTTCCTTATGTTTGTTTTGTGATAAAATTATTACAGACTTTGATATGGGCAATCAACTTATCTGGCCACAAAGACATTAGGCATACTGACTAATATTTTCACACTTCTTTTGAGAATATAAATCCTTTTTTCCCTTTTCCCATCTTGGAAGTCTCAGCCACAGGAGCTGTCCCCCTCAGACAGCTGAAGGAGAGCATGATGAGGCTCAGTTGTCTGCCATCTGGTCCCCTGAAGGTTTCACCTGAAGTCTTCCCAGTATTCTCAGGGCTCTGGGAAGCTCAATTTTCAAGCAATGAGCTAGGGTTTGCGGTTTCACAATAATGCAAGTATATACCTGGTTAATTGCATGCCCTTATTTTTAAATTGCCAATAATAACAATAATAATGATCATTGGGAACCATGCCAGGCTTTTGGCATACATTATCTTTGTTTAATTTCCACAATAGCTCTACAATGTAGGAATCATTACTGTCCACGTGATAGTATAAAGAAACCCAGACTTAAAGTGCTCAGTAATGTGCTCAAAGTTGTGCTGATGGGGTGGGGATGAAAGTTGGTCTTCATCCATTTCATGGGAAATCCTGCTGCCATGTTCAGAAATGAAGAACTTTTACCTTTTCTTTTTCCTTTTTTGACAGTCTCACTATGTAGTCCAGGCTGCCTCTTGTGAAGCCTTCTTCCTGCCTAAGCATCCCTAGGACTAAAAGAACAGGCATAGAACCCTGATGGCTAACTAAATAATAATTTTTAGGTTTTATCTGTGTGGTGGTTTGAATGAAAATGGCCTCCATAATTTGAATGCTTGGTCATTAGGGAGTGGTAGTATTTGGGAGGGATTAGGAGGTGTGGCCTTGTTGGAGGAAGTGTGTCACTGGGGTTGGGCTTTGAGGTTTCAAGGACCCAAGCCAGGCCCACTGTCTTTCTCTCTTCCTGCTGCCTGCTGATCTAGATGTAGAACTCTCAGCTACTGAGTCTGCTTGTGTGCCATCAGGCTCCCTGCCATGACGATAATAGACTAAACCTCTGAAACTGTAAGCAAGCCCCAATTAAATACTTTCTTTATAAGAGTTGCCGTGGTCATGGTGTTTCTTCACAGCAATAGGACACTGACTAAGACAATTAGTTCCTGATTTATGATGATTCCATTTAATTTCTCACCTCTAAAAATCTGTGCCAGTAGGGTACAGTGGCACACATCTTTAACCACAGCATCTGAGAAGCAGGGACCCTCTGTGATTTTGAGGTCAGCTTGGTCTACATTGAGAGTTCTGGCCAGCCAGGGCTACACAGTGAGAACTTGTCTCAAGAGAAAATAATAAAAGAATAGAAGGTCATGGAATTTTGGGGGCTGGTGAGATGGCTCAAGCGTTAAGAGCATTTGTTGCTATTGCAAATAACGGGTTTGATTCCCAGCGCCCACATGGAGGTCACAACTGTCTGTAACTATAGTCTTAGTTATAATGCCCTGTCTGCCAGCATATGGTGAATTAAATGCAGAAAAAAACAGAGAACACTCATACCCATAGAAGAAAACTAATAAATAAACCTTTTATAAGTCTCTCAAGCAATACACTCTCAGTGGGAACTTTGCTTGGAATGTAGATACTGGGGCTAGGCAGCAGCATTAAGGGGCAGCTTCTAGTAGCCACAAGGTGTCAGGACAAGGAACTGAGACTCCATAGTGTACTGTGCCTAGCTAGCATGTTCAGTAGGTTAGGGGCACTCAGCAAATTTCAACTTAATGACATTGTCAACCTACCATGAGTGATTGGAATATAACCCTAGCATATGTGGAGGAGCATCTGTGTATTAAGATAAATAACATATAATTTGCAATTAATTCCTTCTCCTCTCCTATTCCCTCTCCTCTTCCTTCTATTTCTCTCCATTTCTCCCTCTTTCAAGTGAGTCTTGAGCTCATGGGTTCAAGTGATGTTTCCTGTCTCAGCCTCTTGTATCACACTTGGCTTTTTTTCCCCCACCTAAATTTTAAAATGTGACTTTAGAAAATTTAAAATTAAGTATGGTTTGAGTTTGTGCCTAGTATTTTTGTTGAGTGGTACTGGCCTAGATAAATTTTTAAAAAGATTTATTTATTTATTTTATGTGTGAGTGCTCTATCTGCATGTACACCTTTATGCCAGAAGAGGGCATCAGATCCCACTGATGGTTGTGAGCCACCATGTGGTTGCTGGGAATTGAACTCAAGACCTCTGGAAGACCAGCCAGCTGTTAGTGCTTTTAACCTCTGAGCCATCTCTCCAGCCCCAGAAAAACTGATCTTAGCCCACAATTCCAGCTAATAGTTCCATTTTTGGAAAATCAAGGTAGGAACTCAGCTAGTCATATCACATCCACAGCCAAGNGCAGATATAAACAAATGCACCCCTGNTGTCTGATTGCTTATGCTTAATGCTCTAGCTTCTCCGTAGTTACACAGTTCAGGTTACAGTCAATGAAATGATTCTTCCCAATTTAGGGAGTCTTATCTCAATTAACAATTTATAAAATCCCTCACGCAGACATGCTCAAAGTCAATCTGATCTAAATAATTCCTCATTGAGGGTCCCTCTTCCCAGGTGACTAGCTTGATTCAGTCTGAAAATAAAAACTAAGAATCACCCTGCCCCAGCATCACTGCCAGGCTTTGAGCAAATTTCTCTCTGCATCCAGAGCTGCAGTTCTCAACCTGTGGGTCACCACCCCATTGGGGTTGCAATCAGATATCCTGCATATCAAATATTTGAATTATGACTCATAACAGTAGCAAAATTAAAGCTGAGAAGCAATGAAACAATATTATGTTTAGTGTTCACCACAACATGGAGAGCTAATATTAATGCCGTTTAAAGGATCAGAGAAGTAGGAAAATGGAGAACTAATGCTCTAGAGTGTCTGATGGGACTCTAGGGTTTATGTTCCTAAATTTGAAGGGGCTTGAAAAGGATTTTCCTGAACATCCTTTGCTCTATGGGAAACTCATGTTCTGTGTGGCAGACTCCAGGTGTCTGGCCACCTTTACTACCCAGTAAGAAAAAACCACTTTGAGCTACTCAGCAGAGTGGACAACATCCCACTACACATGTGCTGATGACACAGATTTTAATCACACTGAGCTCCCTGATGTAACACACTTTTATGGGTCCTTGTTCCTAGGCTGTCCCGGCCTCTTCCTCTGGCATAACTCTGCCTAGCTGTTTCCTGTAGGCTCTTTACCAGGAAGTTGTTTAAGAAGTGTCCTTCCTTCTCAATCAGCATTAAGTCTATAATGTCTTGTGGCTAAGGAGATAAGGGGATGCAGATACTTATGAAGAATTATAGCATTTGTAAATTTCTATGATATCATTACCTTGTGTCTATATAATTTCAGTAGGAGATAAACATTCAGTTCCACACATGAAAAGTACTCAAGGATTTCCAATCAATTGGAGAGAGATCTCTGGCTTTGGAAGAAGGAAGTGCTGAAGGGCTTCTCTTGTATCCCAGCAGAGGCTCCTGGAGAGGTCAGCTTCACTTCTAGTGTATTATAAGGAAAGCTCATTAGTAGGGAAGCAATGTCAGTTCCCATGACCTCAGCAGGTCTTTCCTGGACATTCTATTGTATCCTGGAGAGTCCTGGCATCCTCTGTGATGTCACCTATGTTGTGGCAACACCAACTGCCCTTGAGGAGTTTCTTCAGTGTCTTCACCATTCACCAACGAACACAATGGCAAGACTGAGGAGTCTACTTCTCAGAGAGAATGGACAGTGTAGAGAGACCAGAGGATGACAGAAGAAAGCTGACCTTCAGCCTCAGTGTAAAACATCAAGAAAGAAATGATCGAGAGAACGGTGCAGTGAGTTCTGTCTAGGAAAAGTGAAGTGGGCTTCCTTCCTCCAGGAAGGAAGTGGGCTTGAGCTGAATCTTTGAGTACTGGGGCACAGAAGGTTGGAGTCTCTGGGAACAAACTGGACTTCCCTGCTTGTCATGGCTCTTGAAATTCAAGGATTCCAGGATATTAATTGTTCTGGCTCAGAGATCAGGAACTGGTAAGACCAAAGCTTTATGTTGGGAACTCTTGGCTTTCATTCCTTTTGGAGGAAAGGCATTGATGAGGGGGGGGGTGGGGGAAGTGAGACCAACATTAAAGAGGGAGAAATTAATGAAGTGTACCCATGTCAAGGCAGGACACCACTGTGCTTCAACCAGAGTGGCTTACTTCAAGTACTGCCCAATTGCTCTGTTGTCCTGAGTTGTCAGTGAGGTGACTTGTTGAATCTGGTGACCATGTTCTGGCCTTGCATGACTTCTCCATCAATAGCTATACGCTTAGAGTGACCTGTCAGGATATTTGGGGAACCTCTAAATCACTGGGATGATTGTGAACGATGGCAATTTTCTCCTGACTTGTAAACCTATAGATGTGGACTCTGCAGTCAAGATGAATGCTGAGTCTGCAGCTGTGAATAAGCCTGAGGAGGCTATCTCCTCGGTTATTTGGAGCATATGCTATAAGGGAAGAGAGAACCAGATGGCTGAGATAACCACCTTGCTTCAGATAGAGGAGACAGCTGAATTCCCCATAGGGGACATCTCAAACCTGGGATCAAATAATTTGGGGTGTCAGTGAGTCATTGGCATACAGTCTTTCTCAGACATTTGATTAGGACTCAGGGTGGCCTGTCCATCTTCTGTGCCTTGTCACACTGCAAGTTAACTTGTGTTCATCTTCCCACAGGGAGCACGAGGGAGCCACCATCTCCTCAAACCTTCCTCACCAAGATGCAGATGAAGCAGAAGGTGTAGAGACTGACCACTCAGCTACAGCAAATGACCATTGAAAGAAATTAGCAGTGAGATCACCTCATCTTTATCACAGAAAAAGCATGGAGAATCGGTATTCATTGTTTCAAACCCTGTGGTTTCAAACTTAGGTCCACTCTGTCATCATTAATTCATTTTATATAAGGTCTGTTTTTCTGGTAGGCTTCATCTTGGGGATATGCCTTTGCCCAACATTATATCTCTAAATGCTTCCTAGAGGCAGAACTTCAAACCTGGGCAGGAATGACATGTGGACAAAGACTATTCTGCTTTCTCAAAAAACAAACAAACAAACAAACAAACAAACAAAAAACCCAGAGACTGTGGCATGAGTCATATTACTCATTGATTGTGGCAGTAGTGTGTGAGTTCCCAGCATGCATTTGCATTTGGAGAGATTATATCAAGTGGCATCTAGTATGAGAGGTTAGTTGCTGTGAGTTTATGTTTATTTTTTGTTTTTATTTGCTTGGAAAGACCTTGTGAGTTGGATTCTCCAAGTAGGAGTTGGAGAGGCCTGGTCACACATCTTAGTGTNTGGATGCAAGGCCTGAGACNGANCCCTGCTCCTTTGGTTCCTCTCTGAGATGACACACCTGCTTGCATTTATTCAGCATCCAATTGATAGAGTTCTCTCTCTCACTCGGTCTCTCTCTGTCTCTCCATGTATCTTTTTCTCTGTCTCTTTCTGTTTCACACACAAATGTGTATGTGTTGTGCATTTTTATGTGTTGGTGTGTTTGTGCATGTATCTCTAGTCCCTGCAGTCAGGGATAGGTGGTTGGGCCTGAGCAGTTAGTTGCCTGTCTCCCAGTTCCCAGGTGACACCTTGCTAAGTGTTGGGTGCCCCACTTTGAGCATTACAGTTCTGCCAGGGTGTTTACCTTTGTTCCACATAGATATCCCCTTGGGGAGTTGTCAAATTGAACCCAGGACCTCTGGAAGAGTAGCCAGTGCTCTGAACCACTGAGCCATCATCTCCAGCCTGTAGCCTAGATAATTTGTTCATTTCTTTGCTCCTCCCTTCACACGACCTGTTCTGGCCCTTAGTAAATGCCAGCAGTGGCTAGACCCTGACGGTACAGCTGTTATTGATAGGCTTTCTGTACCCCAATAATAAGTTTCTCCGTTGAAGCAGTAAGCCAGATCAAGACAATTTAAAAGGTAAAAGACCAGGGATATTTGAGCAGAGCACTCCCGGATGAGTCCTCCAGCCCCTAGAGATGAGGTTGGGGTGGGGGCTCTCTGAAGGAGGGGTTTAAATACCCTGTGTGTGTGTGTGGAGGGGTTAACACGTTCTCCTCAAGGGTTTGTGTCCCATCACGGTAGGCGGGATCTTGAGCAGCTAGCGGCCTGGGTGAGGAGGGGGGGAGTCGCCACGGTCATCAGCAATGCGGAACTGGACTCCGAGCGGCTTTTCTGAGAGGGTGGGGTTTGGAGAGAGAGAACTGGGGTGGAGTTGGCCATTTCAGCCNAACATTTATCCAGATTCGTCTGGTCTTCTCAAGTGGCTTAATATACTAGAAAGGCAGGNGGGAACAAACCGTGAGAAATAGCTCCTCGGGTAGCTAATGGATCACAATCATTCGGTGTTCAAAGGNAAAAGAGATGAACTAGGGGAGATGCCAGTAAGGGCATCTAACACTTGGGTACCACTCAGTAATACACACCGGAAAGTATTTGCTGGGTGAATGAATGGGTCTGGGGTTAGAAGAAACTCTCCTGAGGAACGACTCTCAGAATTCTGAAGAATCAAGAGGAAGTCGTGTAAAAAGATGGTGGCTTCTGCTGTGACTACAGGTCCTGCCACTGTACCACTGGCCGATCTTCCCTTGATAATGGGTCTCAGGCACACAGACAGGCCCGGAGNTTTGGTTTGGGCAGAGTCATGGGAGCTGCGGTACTTGATATGCAGAGGAGTGCTGTCTCGGGAGCTGGGAAGGAGGGAGGACTCTTCCCCATCCCCCCCATCCGGAGAGCCTGTAACACCAGTGCATTGAGCCTCAGTTTCTCTCAAATGGAAACTGCTTCCTGTTCCTTTCCTCCCGGTCCTCAGCGTTTGCCTCTTCAGCATTGCTCTGTATTTCACAATCCATTTGACAGAATTTTATTTTGTTGTTGTTTCTGCCCTGTCTAAATGAGACCTCCAGTCGGAAGAATGACTTTTAAATCTTTTGTGGCCCTGGAGCACAAAATGTTCCCAGTTTCTTCCCCCTGAGCAGTTTCAATTTCTGTGGCAAGTTACAATGGAGTACTTTTTATCCTCTGAAACAGTGCAGCGGCTTGGAGAGGAGGTGAGGGAGGCTGCCCGGCTATGTTGGGGGTGGAATTCGTTGTCCTTTAACTAGCCTAGTGTAGGTGGCATTGGCTGGAGCCAGGCCTGGCCAAGGATGGAGGGAGGCTTTGGCCAGCCTGAGAGGAATGTCCAGAATCTGCCTTTGGGTTCCTTTGCAGCCCCTGCAGAGCTGGTCTCGTATGGATGCGCTTCCTTTGGTTCTGTGCAGATTTGCTCTCAGGTGGTCAAGTTACNCAATGAGCCAGAAAGCAATAAAGCCATCACGTCTCAGCAGGGGGNGATTTTTTTCAGGGCTCTGAGCCCAGACTCTTGTCTGGNTNGTGTATCAGGCTTCAGTACAAAGGGGCCCATCTCAGAGTGAGCAACAAGTTCATTTTGGAAATCAGGTACCATTTCCTGAGCTTTACCAGGTACTTAAGGAATACTTGTCAAGTCAGGAACTAAGAATTTTCAGCAGGGAATAACCAGGTTTTGGCATGTTGCTACTGTGCACCGCCCATGCTGGAAGTCAAGCCAGCAAGGTCTTATAATGTGATTTCTGTAAATATCACATGGCTTTGTTCCAGGATAGTCCTGAAAACCTGCAAGGCCTTGGCAGTCTGGATGTCTCTTTAGCCTCACCCTGCTCTAGGCTAGTCAGGGACAGTTTTCTAAAGGGAGAAAGTGATCCTCTAGGTTTCCCGTCCGTCTCCTGTAACGACTGCCCCTTATAGCAGGGTGTCTCCTTGGAGCTGCTGACGTTTGGGGGTGGGAGAGGATGCTTGTGTGTTGTAGGATGCTTCACCACCAGGATTTCCATTCAATTGATGGCACCAGGTGGCANTTTCCTATAGCTTCTCAGGCGATTTAACTGTGTAGCTGGGCTGAGAACCCTGGTGTGCAAAACATGTGGGCTTAACAATGGACACACCTAGCTTCATCTTGTGGGCCAGGTTTCTGAAACCAGGATATTAGAAAGTCAAGTTGTGGTGACAAGTAAGGAGGTGACATTTATAGGATTGTCTTATGAGATGCTCCATGTCCCACTATATCTCAGTTTCAGGCTTTCCTCCCTTACCTACTTTTTTTGGTAGCTTCATGTGGTTGGTGTGAGATTGTCTTCTCAACATCCATACACAATATACTCTAAACCTTGAAAGAACTTACTACTTTTTTTTTTTTTTTTTGAGACACCAAGGAATTCCAGAACTTTTAGAAGGGTCTCCCCTGAAAGCCAGCAGTGAGCTAACACATGCTTGGCCAGGTCTGTGTCTCCATGACCCCTCCCCTCCCAATCTCTTTCAAATGAGAAAATATAGGGCCTCAACAATCAGCCATCAGGGTCACATAGGTCAGCTGAAGGTGACTTGAACAGCCTACATGCTGGCCATTCTTCTGCTNGTTTATCTTTGTAATTTAGTTTCCTTTGAAGGGGCCCTTGCAGATGAGGGGACAGTGTTTTGGCTGTGTTGATCTAGGGAGTAATAAATAGCTTTGAAAAGAATAGTGCTGTGTGTGTCTGCTGGCCCTTGTGAGGGTGCTGACCCAGGGCAAGGGGATCCTGTGAACATCTGGCCTGTGTCTAAGGCATAGCCCNCCCTCCCTGCTTGTCCCCACCAGCATTTTATCAAACAGAAATCAGTAGCCAGGACATATTATTATTATAGAGCAAAGTGCTCATATAAATAAAAGCAAATGTTCAATTATTTTCCCAGCACCCCTACCCCACAAGGCTTATGAAATATGTAGAATATTTTTTCAGAAACAGGGCAGTTGGATCCTAACCAGAAGTTCTGAGTGGATTCTTGGATGCTGCCTAAGAAATCCATTATGAACATTTCATTAGACAGGGGTTTCTCTGCTGGGCCTAATCTTGCCTCCCAGAGGACACTTGGCAACACCTGGAGATATTTTTAACTGTCACAACTAGAGAGGAGGCTACTGCTGTCTTCCGAGTAGAAACAAGGAATGTTGCTAAATATTCCCAAATGCACAGGGCAGCCATTAGAACTAACAAGTCACCCAGTCTAAAACGTCAGTAGAGCTGAGTGCGGGCACTGGCCTAGGAATCTCAGAGCCACTACCCAAGCAAACCCAACTCTTATGCTGAAACAGCTGGCTCNNNTTCATGATGGCACTGGCTACATTGGGCATACTGCCCAGGGACTGATGATGATGACAGCTGTGTTCAGAACGCTATGTCCTTAGCATGTACTACCTGTGGAGTCCAGAGCGGGTACCTCACATGTTGTCTCATGGGATACTCAACTCACAGTCTTCTTGGGTGATGAAGACAAAGGAACGGCACCAAATGAAGTTGTCCCACTCAGGCCNTACAGCCCTAAGNACAGGAGTCCTTGTTTGTACTTCCGAAGGAGTCTAGATCACCTGTGCCTAAGACAACTCAGGAAGAGGTAGTGGCTGAGCACCACGTCCCAAAGTTGTCTTCTCCATCTCTTCCTTCAGGAAATCTGCTGTGGGAACAAGGCCCTACCCTTGTAACTTTTTAAGCCTTACCTCATTCAGGTTTTGTAGATGGTGAACATGCCAGCACTCTTTTGGTGGTATCTGCAGTCTTACCTCACCCAGGGGCTGGGAAGCTCATCTGGGTTTCTAAAATCCTAGGCTGACTGAGGAAAATGGGTGGCAAAGCCNTGGCTTATTCTGGATAATTCCAGATGTTCTCATCTGCAGGATGGTGATGTCCCTTCTTAATAGTGATGTGATAAGGGGGGAAACACTGGCCTGTTTTTGTCTTCTAGAGGAAGAAGGGGACATGAGAAGACAGTCAAAGACACAGTGAGATAAAAAGCACAGGGCTCCCACTCAGGGACCTCAGGGACAGAGGGTAACCTGGNGCAAACTCTTCTGGGCCATGATGAGTTGAAACTCAAGGATACTTGTGGCTGACCAGGCCTCGTGTCTAGGAAGGTGCCTGTCACTTTTATGACCTGGAGGAGTCCTCTGGGCAGGTNCAGAGAGGTCTCATGGGGCACTGGGTCACCAGGCCAGCCACAGCCATGTATGGTTTAATAATAGAGACACATTCTGAGAAGTCTACTGTTGGGTGAGCATCTAGAAGGTTTTGCGCAGGCTGTGGTGTATACAAATATAGCTATAGGGATATGATGAGGAAATAACATGGGATTAATATACAGAAATGTTTGTTAAGGGTCAGGATTTGAATTCAGGACACACCTCAATTTGCCTTCTAGTGCTGNGATAAATACCGTGACCAAAGCAACTTGGAGGGGAAAGGGTTTATTCCAGCTTATAGTTCACAGTCTGTCTTGAAGGGAAGTCAGGGCAGGAGCTGAAGCAGAGGCCATGGAGGAGTGCTGTTTATTGACTTACTTTCCATGGCTCCCCTAGCCTATTTCTTATGCACCCAATACCACCATGGTGGTACCACCCACAGTGGGTTGTGCCCTTTAACATCAATCATTAATCAAGAAAATGCCTGACAGACTTGCCTACTGGTCATCTGATGGAGGCATTTTCTCAGCTGAAGGTCTCTTTTCCAGATGGCTTTGGCTTGTGTCAAGTTGATACAAATAGAATCGGGACAGGATAGAACCTGGCAGTTCTGGAGAGCCCATTTCTGTCCTGATTCTTTCCTGAAGGGCTGCCTAAATCAGGGCAGACTAAAACAGCCAGACAAGTCCTCCGCCCGCAGCCTCCAGTCACAAGGGGCTCAGCGGGCAGAGAGCCTCAGGCAGGATGTTCTCTGACTGGCTGTCTACTTAGGAGTCTTTTGGTACAAGTAGGAATTTGGGCTTCAGGAAGAAGAATGAAAGCAAAATCCATTCTTGAAAGCCCAGCTGGGGGCAGGCCCAGGCGGAGCTGTGATACCCATGAAGCTGGTGACCGGGTTGTTCCCCTCTTTCCTTCTTTCTTCATTCTCCCATTTATTCTCCCATATCCACAGCCACCTTTCCCTTTCACAAAATTTTCCCCTGTACTGAAGTAAAATTGATTTTTTTTTTGGTTGGGAAACAATATTTTATTTTTTTATTAAGAAATTTTTAAAATTCATTTTACATACCAACCACAGATCCCTCTCTCTTCCCTCTTCCCGTTTCCCCTCAGTCTTCCCCCCAACCCATCTCCCCATTCTTTCCTCTGACAAGGTAAGGCCTCCCGTGGGGAGTCAGCAGAGCCTGGTACATTCAGTTGAGGCAGGTCCAAGCCCCTCCCCCTGCATCAAGGCTGTGCAAGGTGTCCCACCATAGGTAGTGGGCTCTAGAAAGCNAGCTCATGCACCAGGGATGGATCCTGCTCCTACTGCCAGGGGCCCCTGAAGCAGATCAAGCTACACAACTGTCTCGCTTATGCAGAGGACCTAGTCCAGTCCCGCGGAGGCTCCACAGCTATTGGTCTAAAGTTCATGAGTTCCCACTAGCTTGGTTTGGTTGTCTCTGTAGGTTTCCCCATCATGATCTTGACCCCCTTGCTCATAGAATCCTTCTTCCCTCTCTTCAACTGGACTCCTGGAGCTTGGCCTGGTGCTTGGCTGTGCATCTCTGCATCTGCTTCCATCAGTTANTGGATGAAGGGTAAACATGATTCTTAAGAGAGGGTGTTACTCCCCCACATAATCTTTCTCCGTGAGAACAAGTGGCCTTAAACCAAAGAAAGAGCTTCAATTTTTTTTTTCACAAAGAAGAGCACACTACAATGAAAACAACATTCATTTAGCATCTTCTGTGCATCCAGGAGCTATGGTTGACTTTGCTCTTTCCTTTCTCAGCAGTCAACCCATGCTACCTCCCTGCTGGCGGAGCCCTGATGTCCCTGTTGTGTGCACACCCTTGTGTCCCAGTGTGAGAGGGGTGCTTGTTCCCTTGGTCTAATTCAATCGTATATGGATTCCTCTGTGCAGGGTTTGGTTTAGGTCTCGAAGTGGCCAGTACACCTCAGTGGGACAGGCAAGAGCAGACGGTCTCTTGGGGAAAAATCTGCACCCCTGCTTCCTTGCTGGCTGCCACATGACACGCTGCTGCTCTGCCACCNTGCATCCAGCAAGGGAGATGAATTGAAGATGGAAGAACAGAATGATGAGAGTTTCTTCCGCCTCGGGAACATTAAAACACCTTGCGAAGCTGGGTGTGATGGCATTTGCCTGTTATCCCAGTACTTAAGAGCCCCAGGCAGGAGGATCATGAGTTCGAGGCCGGTCTCAGCTATATAGTTATATGCTGTCTGAAAACAAAACCAAATCTGCTCAACAGTCCTGGAACTTCCTGTTCTCTGGAGACAGAAAATTCATCACATATATAGTTTGGTGATATTTTTAGTTGGATCTTCTGTTATTTGAGCAAAATGCACTCTAATAAAGGCCATACTAAATGCTAAGACCATTTCACTTGGTTCTTAGAGCTTCTTATTGAGAAAATGAAAACTTAGAGAATTGAAGTAACTTTTTCCAGACCACAAAAACAGAACCTGGGGCTTTACACCCAGATGCCTGCCTTCAGAGTGCCTAACTGCTCTCAACTGCTACGGTAAGAGCATCTGTCTCATCCTCTACTTCTGCAACTCTTACCTTTGCTGGGCCTCAGTTTCTCACCCATAAACCAAGAGACTGAACTGCATGTCCTCAAATGTCCTCTCCAAACCTAAAAGTCTAGGAATAAAATTTGGACTCTAAAATTATTTGGTCTCTTATAAGGCATAGGCTCAGACATATCCTGTAAAATAGGTTCTTATTAATACTGTTTGGTGACAACAGGATAATCTACTTCTGGATAATAGAAGTAGAAAAAAAAGAATTATTGGAACATATTAGAGAGATCTCGGTCAANATCATNCCCTAGGAANNGCCTGGTGAGAAGTCACTGCCATTCTTTGTTGCCCCTTAGATTGTGTACCTGGTGCCTATGCTACACATACCACCTCACTGGTCACTGGAGAACCTCATTGATGGCCCTAGTTTGCATTCTAGACTGTTCCGAATTCTCTACTAGCTTGAATGGAAACATTTAAGTCAGGCAGCCTCAAGTTGTAGGCCCCAGTTGCCAGGAGATCAAGTGGCCTCAAGTTGGGTCCCCCAGAAGCAACCTTGGAGTGAAGTTTCAAGCGGAAGTTATCAGTCGACAATGCAAGAGAACACTGGAAATGGGACGGGGAAGATCAGGGAAGGAAATGAAGCAGTGAAGGGCTGTATTNGGACCAGTTACCTGTGAGTAACTACAGTGTAATTCTTCTGGGGAATTCTGGGAGATAATGCAGGTCATGCACCTCAGATATCCCCTGAGGGGCAAGAGAGCAAGACTGACAGCAGTTGGCTGAGGGTTGCTGCATAGAGGGAGGGTGGTGAAGTGACATTCCTCAGATCTCCTTGCTTGTCCTGTGAGTTGTAGGAACACAATGGGCCGTGAGAACCCAAAGGCTGAGTTACAGAAGCTGCTAGTCAGAGGTCTGGCATCGCATACTGCCTCTTCCTTTCTTTTTCTTTCCTCCCTCCCTCCCTCTCTCTCTCCCTCTCTCCCTTCCTCCCTCTCTCTCTTCCTCCCTCCCTTCTTTATTTTAAACTACTGTTCAGAGAAAACAGAAAGAGACTTGAGAAGCTAGGCAGCTCCAAATGACCAGCAGCCATCATAAGGCCTTGGGGAGGGAGACGTGCCAAGAGGAAGGAGTCTGGACCTATCCAGTGCACTGTATCCAGTGCAGACCCACAGATGGGCCCTTCAGGTGCACTAGTAACTGGGGCCTGACCTACTTGTTAGCAGTGCANGCTTGTAGACCTATAGAGCCTGGGAACCNACTTTGTCACCTCAGAGAGGGGACNATAAGCTTCTGGAGGACAGAAACATCCTCAATAGTTTGACTTCTTTCTTTTCACTAAATGTGTTTTTAAAATACCAGGC
>LZPO01066379.1:97941-107948 GCA_001675575.1 Neotoma lepida | reverse complement strand
GTGTGTGCATGCATGTGTGTGGGTGTGTGCATGTGTGTGAGTGTGTGTGTGCACCCGTGCATGTGGTGACTCTGCTCTACATGTCTGGTCTTCATTCTGCCACTCTTCTCTAATTCAATAAGGACCTTACTATCCATTCTATAACACACACACACACACACACACACACACACAAAGGTAGGGAGAGAGAGGGACAGAGAGAGACAGAGACACAGAGACAGAAACTCCTAGGCCTCCTGGACTGGTCTGGAACTCTCCATATAGCCCAGGCTCAGGATCCTCCTGCCTCAGTTTCCCAAGTGCTGGGGTTGCAGGCATGGACCATCATACCCAGCCTCATTGCTAATATTTTTTCATAATTGATCTAAAAGTTCAAGTGTAAAAGTTCTCAAGGTGATGGTTTTTGATAACGTGAGCTTGGTCTACATTTTCTGTACACATGACAAGGGCCACTAGTGACTGAAAAAATGACAGACCTGTCAGTTTTAACTCTCTCNTACCTGGAACCTCTCTTTTTTTTCTTCTCTGGAATTGCTTATTCGGGAAGTTTTCACAGTAACTGAACATGGCAAAGAGCAGAGGACACAATCTCAGATGAGCCAATGAGATAAAAATGCTTCTATTTTTATTTTGGCGTTTTGTTACAAAAGCCCAATTTCAAAAACAATCTTTCCTACTGATCAATAGCACTTCTAGCTGGAAAAACATTTTCTTGGAAACTAATGTTTAATCCATTTTTAGCAGGTTTTTTTTTGGCAAATAAAACACCCTTTTAAAACCTGAGCATGCATAAATTTTAAAGAGTAAATGTAAGAGAAATTCGACTTATAGTTGAGGGAGTCCACATTTGGACTTGGCTCAGAAATGGCTACTGAGGGAATGGTATGCTGCAGTAATTTGTATTATATGACTTTCGTGTTTGCTTGCTTCATTTGTTCCAAGCATTGCCTAGAATGACCTTCACTGTTTGTGTGGAACTAGGCAAAAAAAGCAAGTTCCAATCATGTCTCATAGTATTTTCAAGCAAAAAAACCAAAACATGTGTGTATCATAAAAACAGTTTTGGCTAAATGAGGTTGATTCTCGGTTCTTACTGGCAGGAGTTTGAATTGTTTGAACTGTTCTAAAAATGTATTAGGCATTCATAAAAATGTGCATATCCTTTAATCTTGCAATTTCATTTCTTGCAGTGTATTGTNAAGGTTTTAATTTTGGAATTCAGCAACGAGGGTGTTCACTTCAGCCTTGTTTGTGAGAATGGTAAGCATTAGTAGACAAATCACATNATCCATCAGAGGACACCCATCAAATGAATGACTTTCTCCACATCATGAGCTTGTTGGCAGCCAGTACACATTGCATCACAGGAGACTACTTAATGACGCAACATGTTGCTAGGGGAAACTGACAGACTCTACACAGTATGTTCAGTTTGATTGCAGCTGGTTATAGAAAAAAAGTCTGGGCAAATTTGATCTCCTAGCTTCCTTTAGGGCAAGAAGCTATACTTGTTTTTAATTCCTACACCCTGTGACTCTAACCTCCATCTAGTATGATNGCACAACGNTTTTTCTTCCAACATTGCCCTCCTCCGACCCCCATCCCCTCAGCCTGCTATTTCATCCCTCACATGCCACCTCTTGTCTTGGGAAGCCAGCTTCTGCAGGCAAATCTCTCTCCTGACCAAGATTTTTCAGAAACATAAACAATCGATCTTCTAATTCCCCACACCCAGAGGGTTGGGGCTGCAATGATGTCCACCTCAGCTTTCCAGAGGCTTCGACAGAACGGTGTGGGAACTGCAAATCTAAAAAAGGGAAACGTCAAGTTGGATACCAATCTTTTCTCCCAGAAACCTTTGCGTGGGTCAGGCATTCCCATCCTCTCTGACTGTTCATTTCCTTCGCCTCAGGCTGATCAACATTTTGCAAGAACAAATGTTATGTTATCTTNTTTCAGCTCCTGCTCCTCCCGGAACCTTTCCCACCAAGCTTTTTGAAAGCCTGAGAGGGGAGAACAGTATTCCTTAAGGAAACATGAATTACAGAAATGAATTCTGCCCACACCAAGGATGGTAACACATTGCTGCCTGGAGTCCCTCAGCCTCATGACTGAAGCTGCTCCATTTCTGAGTGGGATCTTAGGTTTGAGTATCTAAAAAGCCCTGAAAGACATCCCTCGCTCTCTACTCTGCAACTCCACCAAACAGAGGGATAATTTGATCCCCAAAGAAAAACCAGCTATTATTCTCAATTGCAAAACCTGCTTGACAACAAAAGGAATACCTTATCCAATGCCTTTGGACTGATAGTGTCAGTAGCAGCCTNAGAGAAGGAATTCAGTGTTATTTTCTCTCTCTCTCCACATACAGGTTATAGACAACCCCAGACAGGATAACTCTACAATCCTGACAGTCCCAGGCCCTCTAGGGAGAAGGTCTACCAGGGTCACACTGCTGTGGAACAAGATAAAGATCCACAGCAGCTTAAAACACTACTTACTAGCTCGTGCCTCTGTGAATCAGGAGTCTAGCGTGGCTCAGTTAGGGTCNTCTGGCTCAGGCTCTCTCCCAAGGCTACAGTCTGAGTAATGGCTGAGTCTTATTGAGCCCCAGATTCAACTGGGAAGGATGTGTGTCTCTGTTCAGGTGACTCAGTAAGGTCTCAGGGCTAGGTGTGGTGTCACATTCTGGTAATTCCAGCACTCCTGAGGGACAGTCAGGAAGGTCAGGAAATTAATCTTTGCTACATCATGAGTTCAAGGCTAGCCTGGTCTAAAGGAGTGTGTCTGTCTCTGTCTCTCAAAATAAAGGCTCAGGTTGTACTGGTTAGTTTTTGTCAACTTGATACAAACCTAGACGTATCTGGCAAGAAGGAATCTCAGTTGAGGAAGTGACTATCAGATTGACCTGTAGGCAAGTCTGCCAGGGCACTTTATTGATTAGTTATTACTGTGAGAGGGTCCAGCTCATGGTAGGCGATGCTGAATGGTATAATAAAGTAGGCTGATGGCTGGGAGGTGGTGGTGCACACCTTTAATCCCAGCACTTGAGAGGCAGAGGCAGGTGGATCTCTGTGAATTTGAGGTCAGCCTGGTCTACAGAGCAAATTGCAGGACAGCTAGGGCAGTTACACAGAGAAACCCTGTCTCAAAAAAACCAAAAAAGAAAAGAAAGCAGGCTAAGCAGACCATGGAGTGCAAGCCAGTAAGCAGCATTCCTCCATGGAGTCTGCTTCAGTTCCTGCCTCCTGTTTCCTGCCTTGCTTCAGTTCCTGTTTGGGTCTCCCTCTATGGTGAACTTCCTTCTGTTTTCATTGGTACCTAAACAAAACTTCACGTTGTTTGTCTTTGGACTTCATGGGTTTTATCTGCAGAATTCTAAGCACTTTAAAACAGATATGCTGATATTGTGCTAAGTNAAAAAAGTCAGACACAAAAGGTTGTGTTTTGTAACATTCCACTCACACNGAATGTCCAGAATAGACAAGTCCATAGAAAGAGATTAGTGGTTGCCAGGGACAACAGGGAGGAGGGAACAGGAAGTGACTGCTGATGAGAATGGCAACAAAATCTTCTGTAATAAATAGAACTCTGGATTTACTGACACCAGTTGCAAGGTTCATGACTGATGCCCTTAGTGCAAAAGACAGATTCATGAGAGAAAAATTGTAAAACTTTTATTTAACTAAAATTTTTACATGACATTGGTGCTGTCAGGAACAACACCCCCACCCACCCATCCAAAATCAAAAACCAAGGAAAACTCTGTCTTTATGGAGAATGGGGTGGAGTGCGGTGAGACAAAAGCAGGTATGCAAGGAGCACAGCAAGCTTTGTTCAGTCTCTCCCTGGAGTCTCCATTCATTGCTTCATGTTACACCACTTATAGTTCAATAAAGTTCGTTCGTTCTTTCTTTCTTTCTCTTTCTTTCTTTCTTTCTTTCTTTCTTTCTTTCTTTCTTTCTTTCTTTCTTTCTTTCTTTCTTTCTTTCTTTCTTTCTTTCTTCTTTCTCTCTCTCTCTCCCCCTTCCTTTCTTTCTGTCTCTCCCTCTCCCACCTTTCACTCTTTCTTTCTTTCCTTGTTGTACCCAGAATCCCCCAAAGACCACCAAGAGACCAAATTCGATGCAAAAGCAGAGTCTTAATATTGTTACGAGTTAACTCAGGACTCACTGTCCATCTGACATAGCAGTAGAGCAGGAGAGACCCCGAGCAGCAATGGGGCAGGGTTTTTAAAGCAAGGGGGGCTTGGAGTCTACATAGGAACAGACTCAGGATTGGTTTATGTGAGTAGCAATCATGTTAGTAACTTTTAATTGGCTAGGGTTAGTTGGGGGTTACAGTTTTCCATTTTTGGGCAGGCCTGGACAAGTCCCAGACTTTGTCTTTGAGCTGCCATGGAGGCTGGCTGGCCTAGCATGTATTGACTGTGGGGACTGACTCAGTGCCCCAGGCTTTCACATTGACCCATGCANNTAGCTCTAAGTTGGTGAGGGGTCCCAGACAGTAAACAATTGACTGAACCTTGAGTAGTCAGAGTACATGCAGAAAAAGAGCTACTGCAAGGACTATGTCTTTTGTTCATGGCCCTCCCAAAAACTGTGCTTAAGTCTCAGGAAACTGAAATTGAGGCCTGATCTCTGAGAGAAGACTGAGCAGCCTGTTGTGGCATCTTTTCATCTCCTCTTTTTGTTGTTGTTGTTAAGACACCAAAAGTGAGGTTTCACTCAATAGCACCAGCTGACCTGGAACTCTCTAGGTAGACCAGAACTCTAAGTAGACTAGTACTCAAGGGTTAATGCCTGCCTCTACCTCCTGAGTGGTAGGATTTCAAGGCATGTGCTGTCACCCTGAGCTAAGGCTGTTACTTCAAAAAACAAATCTGTAATTATTTGTCCTTGAGGTGAAGGGTAGTTCTTTGATTTCAATTTCACAGACCAATGAAAAGAATCTTGCTGACTATGGGGTGCGGTGCACATTGTTGAGATATTGGAGTCAAACAGCCAAATTTGTTTCCAGACTCTGTACTAAGTCAGCTTTGGCAACTTTCTGTCCTGACCTACAAGCCTTTAAGACNGCAATACACTGGTAGTTAAAAGTGCTGTGTTGAAAGCCAGNTGTGCTAGCCAGTGTACCTGTCTGCCTCATGGNCTGATCATAGCTCGGACCTCTTTCCTCTTTCCACCCTAGAAGACTGCAGAGGTGCTTGGGTCAGTGGCAGANCCAGTGTTAGCGTGTGGTTATTGAGCTGGGATCTGTTTCCTGGCATCCNAACTAATGCACAAGCTCCTGAAGCTAACTTTTCTGCCACCGTTCAACAGTGTCATATCNNTTGTGTCTGTGGAAATTCACTTGTGTATGAAGCTTTCTCAAATGTAGTTGGACTTCCTTTGTGGGACCACCAGCTTCCCACTAGGGACATGGAGACTTAATATTAATTATGAAAGCTTCGTCTTTAGCTTAGGCTTTCCCCCAACTAGCTCTCAGAACTCAAATTAACTTGCTTCTATTAATCTACATTCTGCCACGTGGCTTCTACAGAGCTTCTACCTTTCCTCAGTGTGGCATGTCTGACTTGCTCCGAGTCTGCTAGGCAAATCCGAGTGCCTAGATTCCTCCTCCTCTTCTTCTCTCTACCTGGAAATCCCACCTACCTCTCCTGCCTAGCTGTTGGCCATTCAGCTCTTCATTAAACCAATCAGAAGGCACCTTGGGCAAAGACACATCTTCGCAGTGTACAAAAAGATTATCCCACAACATACTTGATCTTTCTCACTAAATCTAGGACAAAGTCCTATAACTGTCACTTAGTATACCTAAAAGGACCTGCCACAGGTTTACAAATTGNTGCCATATTTTCTTTTGACAGACAGCTGGAACCCTTTCTTTGCTTCCTGTCATCAGGCCATTCTGGCAGGCTTCCCTTCTACAGCAGTACATTGCCACATGCTTAACAACCAGAGAATTGGTTTGTATTGTGTGCCAATTTCCATGGTGTAAATACTTTCACCGAAGCTGATTTCAAACTACCAACATGATATCACTGAGCATGGAGTTGGGAAAANTGGTTCACAACTAGTTCATTTAAGATGTGAGCCTGGGCCCAGTGTCTTACTGCCTGTGAGGGATAATTAAACCATGGTGGCTCAGCAGAGCTTGTAGATGGTNTCCAGATACAACTGCTTTTGGAAGGAATGGGTTTCCTCATAGGAAGATTCACAGCATGACACCCCCATGGAACTTCTCTCTCTTGGGAATTCAGCACACAATTATAAGCTCTAAACTAAGCTGAGAACCTGCACAGGGTTTTATTAGAAAGTGGGAAAGAGGTGGTTAGGAGTCTCAATCCTCTTTGGAAGGTGTGTTTTCTTTCTGACAATGTGTGAATTTGTGTTGGAGACAGTACATCCAGGCTGTTCACAAAGTACCAGATGCTATGACTTGTAGCCTGAAGGAACTGTGTAAATATTTGACAAGGTCAAGATCATAGAGTATATGCCAAAGGGAAGATAAAGGTGTTTGGTAAATTGGCGTCCTTACAAGCAGAAGCTGTGAAAACCCAGAATACTGAAGCCCCCAAACCCATGGTATGGTTCAGCTTTTTTTTTGAGTGGCAGTTTACAGACGGAATACACTCCTGAAAGCAAAGCTTGATATTGATAAGGTGCTTATGGAAATAATCTCAAATGCTAGGGTCATTCAGAGATAGTAGGATAGGATGTAGGGGTGGAGGGAGTTGTCAGTTACCATGAAAACGGAGACTGGGCTCACGTTTGTCTACTAGTGAGGGGTGTGGGTAAGCTGGAGCAGTGCCTGCTATTCTCAATGGACTCTAGTGACTTCAAACAGTGTATTTCTTCCTTGCAGAGTGGTCCAGTGTAGGGGCGCATTCCATTTGGCTGAAAATAGGAAAGTTCTACCTTAAGTAGATGTCTTAGTTAGGGTTTCTATTGCTGTGAAGAGACACCACGACCATGGTAACTCTTATAAAGGAAAACATTTAATTAGGGTGTCTTGCTTATAGTGCAGAGATTCAGTCCATTATCATCACGGTGGGACATGGTGGTGTGCAGGCAGACATGGTGCTGGAGCAGGAACTGAGAGTTCTACATCTTGCAGGCAATAGGAAGTAAACTGAGACACTGGGTGGGACTTGAGCGTATTTGAGACCTTTGAGCCCGCCTCAACAGTGACACACTTCCTCCAACAAGACCACACCTCCCATTAGTCACTCACTTTGGGGGCCATTTTCTTTCAAATCACTACAGTAGACATTTGAGAAAACAGGCTGAAAGACTTTGCTATCTTTGACATGTGGCTTCTAACGTTTTTCTGCCACCCAAACTCAGGCAGCAAACTAGGGAAGATGGGGTGAGTGGAGGAGGTGGGCCTGCTCCTTAACCACATCCTCTTTGATCACATTCCTGTACAGCCTGTATTTGCAAGAGGAACAATTCTTTTTTTTTCCTTCTTGTGTATATGTAAGCACAATGTGTCTGTGTGCATGTGTGCCAGAGGTGTGTGTGGAAGTCAGAGGTCAACTCTGTGGTTTTCNTCTTCTACCTTTCCAAGGATTCTGAAGGTGGAACCCAGTCTGTCAGCCATGTACAGCCATGTACAGCAGCTCCTTCACCCACTGAGTCATCTCACTGTCCCCACAAGAGGAGCAGCTGTTAGATGAAACAAGCATTAACTGAAGGCCTTCTACATCTATCACAAGCCTGTGATTCTCCTTCACAGAGCCTGGATGGGCCAGCCTTCTCGCAGAACAAGTTTACTTGATTGAGGGAACAAAATCCTTTGGTGGGCAAGAAGTTCTANGTGCCACAGATAGGCACAATTTGTGGCCAAAATGGCATCAACTAAGAATTTTATATTATCAAAAGTATCTTTACTCAAGTTAGATAACTTTAGGCAAGTTAGCATTTTATGCCATATGTTTCAGGGGAAATTTTATATTAGTCAAGTAAGTATGAAGCTATGATAAAATGATGTCATTCCAAGCCGAGTTGGGTCTACACCCAACTCAGCAATTTTCTTCCTTTTCCCTTAACCCCCCTACCCCACATCGCTCCCTTTTTTGAGATAATTTCTCACCATGTAGGCCAGGCTAGTCTTGAACACTTAATAAAAATCATACAGATAAATACAAATATCGTGCACCAAAATTAACCAGACCCAAGGTATACAATTCAGTGAAATTCTCTGTAGTTAGAATAGACATTGAGAACAGAAGCTGTGGGGCTTCCCAATAAATTCTACAAACTCTTTTTTTTTAACAAAATAATTTATTTATTTTTATTTTATGTGCATCAATGTTTCACCTGCATATATGTCTGTGTGAAGGTGTCAGATCCCCTGGAACTGGAGTTACAGACANTTGTGAGCTGCCATATGGGTACTGGAAATTAAACCCGGGTCCCCTGCAAGAACAGCCAGCACTCTTAACCACTGAGCCATCTCTCCAGCCCCCAAATTCTACAAACTCTTGATCCACTTGCTCTGGTTTCCTGAACACTGGGAATTACACACCCAGCACCAACGCTCTAGTTTTATTATTTTATTTTTGATGGGTTGCTGGGGATGGAACCCAGTAAAACAAATCTTGGGGGTGTGTCTTCTCAGCATGGATAGAACTGTTCTCTGACAAGACCTAGCCCTTCCTTTCATTACAACTTCTTAGGTTTTTAGTCCCCATGCTCTTGTTAAATCCACTAATTTACTTATTCATTGCTGTGGGGATTTTAATCAAAGCCAGCATGACCAGCAGTTAATATCTCTGGCAATAATTAGGTCAAATAAAACATACACTCCCACCCCTAGCTAAAGTTACTTTCAGAGAATTCAAACCTTATCCTTTTTTATTTCTGTCATGACCAGAGATTTCTAGATTTATTCCCTGAGATTCAAGTCCAGCAGGCAATGAATAGTAGAAGAATATGTTGAAAACTGACTATCTGTGTGTCCTGGCTCTGTCTATGTGGTGGGATAGTGACCTACTTTATTTGTTCTCATTATCAAAGAAAGAAGCAGGTAATTGAGCATATGGCTGTCCTCAGAGACTGCACGCATGTCATTGGCAAAGTCATGGTGCTGATGGCAAGTAATGGAGAAGGGTCAGCACCATGCCAAAAAGCATGAGTTGTCAGCTGTCCCTACGATGGTCAGAGCTCTGTGTTCAAACACACAAACCGGCAACTGCACACAGATGGTTGCTTTGACTATGCTCCAAAAGCCATTCGGTGCACTTTAGTCTCTGTGCTTCAAGACAAAGTTTGGGTTTACCCAACAGGAGCATAGATTAGTGCAGCCAGCTATCTCTAGGCAGCTCCATCATGAGGACTAAAACATTGAGAGCTTGTGTGTTGGAAATGCCTTGTCCCATGTCACTCTCTTTGCCTTTTGGTGGCTTCTTTTCCTTTCATTGTCATTCATATTTCACTNAGGGGAACTTAGTAGAAGAACATAAGCTACAGATCCATCAGGTTCCAGACATTGGACCCTTCTGGAATTAGACTGCTCAGAGGTGCTTGATCACTAGGCTAGGGAAATGCCTTAGAGTTGATTTTCTTCTATNTGTTTGGGGTAAGAAACTTTGTGGCTTCCACAGGGTCTAGAAGTGTGATTTTCCTGAAGGAACACCAAGTAGCCCAATATTAGGANGTCTCCACTGCTTTAATATATTTCCTGCGCCATATAAGANGATAAGAATTCAGATTCTTTTTCAGACAAATGAGATCAAAATGCCCATTGCCAATATTTATTGACTCTTAGTAGATATTCACTTGTCTTTTAATGTTTCATTTGCTAGAACAATTGAATGTGGAAAAATCCTAGCGACTACCTAGGTATGACAAATAGATGCCATTTCACTTGTAAACTCTGATAGGTTCTGTTTACCTAAAGTATTGTTCTGAGAGGAATTGTGATCATCTACTTTCAGAGTCTGCTATGGGTCAGAAATAGTGATGTGTTTGCCATAGCCCGCCCTTCCTTCCTTCCTTCCT
>LZPO01066379.1:26659-38648 GCA_001675575.1 Neotoma lepida | reverse complement strand
TTTTCATTGTATGGACAGGAACCATTTCGACAGCTGAGGGTGTCAAGTCATTGCCAAGGCAGTGACCTCTTATGACTCTTCATATTACGCTCACACATCCAAAAAAGCAAATTCACGGAAGGTATGAACGCTGAAACAAAGAGCCCCGAAACAGACAGAAGGCTCATGACAGGAGCCTGCAGCATGGTTGCATACAAACAGTACCTCTGGGCATTGCAAGCTTTTCTTCTGCTAACCCTGATCTGCTGTATTAGCTTTGATTTAGGTCTCTTAATGTGTGCTCCAATCACTGTATATATTTTGCTAATATTAATGTATTTATGCATCTTGAAATTGCCTAATTAATCCCTTGCCTTCCCAATGAGTTATGTAAGTTGGTGGATTTATATGATAAATATCTTGAAGAAAACACAACAACAGAGCATAAAATACTAACTTAATTTACCATGCCCATAGCAAAGAAGTTTAGGCCATGATTTCCTCCCTGAAATTAACTAATATTTCTTACTGCTTTTCCTAATTAAAACTTATCCCTTTCCNACATCCTAAGGGTGCCATTTTTATTCCTGAAACTGTTTAGAAGTGACTATGTATTAAGCTACCATGTCGGCTGTTTCAGGGGGAGACTAAATAATAAGCTTGTTCCCCACCTCCAGATGCTTTTAAGCCTAAAACATGACCTCTCAACTTCAGAATTTGTGACATTTTTGACAGCTATGCTGTGGATGTGATCTGATGAGTTTATGTGGTTGAACAATGCTCCCGACCTCTGTCCACAAGATGCCAATAATACCCTCTCTCCAGCTGAGATTATTGAAAATGACTCCAGGTATTGCCACATGCCGGATACCTCTGGGGATGGCGGGACATAAAATGGTCACTACTACCTGGTGTTGAGAACCNTTGGCTGGTAGAAGTTACAGTGCTGGATGAACACATAGCACAGGTAATGACTATACCACACAGGCCAATAGAGAAGTATGACNCATACACNACAGGGACTCAAAGAAGAGCAGGGATGGGGACCAATAAGAAGAAGCCTTGGAGGAGGCAGCATGGATAAAGGAGTTGAGAAGGCATCCTAAAGGCAGACCAGGATAAGTTGAGAGATTATCAGCTTGCCTGGATGGTAGGGCTGGTAGAGGGGCATTCTGAAGGAAGGGAAGAAGGAACTCNGGTCCAGAGCACAGAGGGTGTAGGATATCAGACTGGAGTTAAAGCAAGCTCATAAACNAGGGAAATTGCAGCAGTAACCGAGCTGGGATGGGACCTATGTCCCACCAGCAAGAAAATAAACCTGATGGTGGTATGTAGGGTAGAGAGAGGGCAGAGATAGAGAACCCAGTTAGCATATTTTTCTANAAGTTGAAAAAGAAGGCATGAACTAGGCTAATAATAGGCACAGAATTCCGAGGGAGATGAGTCAAATGGGGATGGGCTTAGAGCTCGATGCTGTGCTCTGGCTTTCAGTTGGTACAGGCTCCCAGCTCCTTTGTAGGAGTGTGATGTCCCTTGCTATCTCTCCTTCCTCCCATTTGCCCACTATCTCCCCTGCAATTCACCCTCACCGTCCCTTTCTCTTCTCAGTTTGAGTGCATGCTGGGTCCCCAGCACCGTCTTTTAAATCCTATATGCCCTTTGGAGTCTTTCTGGGACACTGTTTCTTCCTTCATCTACTTGACACCTCCNTATTCATTCTTCAAAACACAGTCTAGGTACCATTTGCGTCACAACCNATGCCATGGTGAGGGCAAATGTTCTTCATGTTTGTGATTCATGCAGAACACATCATAGCATGACTGATTTTTACCTCTGATGGTTTTTTGTTTAATATATTTAGGTAGGGCTAGGATTAGAACTCAGAACCTTGCAGATGGGAGGCAGTTTTTGTACCATTGAGTTACACCTCCAGTTCTTATTTATTATTTTAAAACTGTTTATTTTCACTCATGTGTATGTCTTTATGGCTGCATGCCTGTATGTATATGTTTGCACATGTGTTCGTGTGCACCCAGGGAGGCCAGAAAATGGAGTTGGATGGCCGGGAGCTGGAGTTACAGGTAGTTGTGGGTTGCTTGATGTGGGAGCTAGAAACCAAACCTGGGTCAAGCACTTTTANCTGAGGTGTTCTGAACATGTGCCTAGTACAGTCTTCAGCCGTCTTTGTTACTAATGACTGGTAAATACCTGAACTTGTTCGGATGGTGGCGATTTAGAAGGGTGAGTGGCTTTTTATTTTATTTTTTATTGGTGTCTCTCTCTCTCTCTCTGTGCGTGCGTGTGTATGTGTGTGTGTGTTTATGAGTGACAGGTGTGAAGACACCTTCTCTCCTTTCACCTTTATGTGGGTTCCAGGTTACATGGTTAGGATGTACACATTACACAATTATACCCATGGAACCATCTTACTGGTCCAGAAGAGTGGATTCTACTCAGGTTGATGCCGGAGTGGAAATGGACTACCAATGGCAGCAAGGAGTTGGAGGTCAAGGCCAGCACGAAAGTGTAAGCCTTTGGGCTCTGAGGAATTTTGAAGAGAGGGGTTTGAGTTTTGGTAAGAGGATGCGAATCCATTGTAGCTCCAGCTGAAGTAGGTGTGAAATCTCTCTCACATCNGAATCACCAAACCCACCAGACCCCAAGCTGACATGACTCCAGTGATCACAGATGGACAGGCAAATTGTTCCCACTTGCCTGGACTACAGCAGCACAGCCTGGGGCTGGCAGGGAAGAGTCTGCTGTGGAAAGAAGGCCCTTGCTGCTCACCAACATTTTATAGCTAGTTTTCTTAATATGATACATTGTGACGAGAAGCAATTCCTTGTCTTTTAAGTCAGGGTTAGCCACGCTATGGAGGAAGATTGCTGTGGCTTTAGGGCTTGCAGGAATGAACGTGGCTTTTGGGTGAATGCACCTAGACATATCTGGTACGTTGGAGGGCCGAGACAGAGAAGATGGTGTGCTGATTAATCTCAAGGTTATGGCTGATGGCCAAAGGTCACCAGGATTTGATGCGGTTCTTTAAAATTCTGTCTCAGGAGGAGGTGCCTCTAGGGAATTGCATAATACCAGCAGCAGCTGGTGTGGGATTTAAATTGGAATTGGGTTAGAAGAAAATGGTTTTAGCATTGCCTCCTGTCTCAGTCGTCTGAGGACTGTGGGGACAACCCCCAAATCACTACACTCAACATGGCTGAGTGTTAGAAGCNGGACTAACTGATTACTCAAACTCATTTACCTAAGGCTTCGATGGCATGTAAGGGCATCCAGAGGCTTGGAGCCAAGGCTAGAAGCCTGTGTTTAAGGGCTGGCTCTGCCAANTTTAGGTTCCATGGATCTNAACACAGAAATGGCNTTTTAAAAGGTTTATGCCATATTGTCTTATTATCCACTGCCCTCTTCTCTCTGGTGGTTAGGAATCAAACCTAGGGCCTTGTGCATGCTAGGTAAGGATTCTGTCAAGGAGCTACATTCTAAGCCCTATACTGTATTATCTTTTCAAGGCATACCATTGGGGTATGTCTTGCCTTACCTACCCTACCTAATTATCTGCCTGTGTGTCTTTCTATCTATCCACCTACCTATCAATCATCTATGTATGTATCTATTGTCTATGTTTTATGTATTGTGCATCTTGCCTGCTTATTTCTATCTAATTTACTTTTTTGCTGTTTATTAAATACTTTTCTAATAGCAGTTTCTGGGTAAGCAGAGCGAGTAGAAGTGACTGAGGCAAACAATATCCTCTGGAGTATTTCTGACGTTGCCTCGCTCATACAGGCCCCTGGTTCCTATGTACCGGCCCCATCCACCAGCTTGGGTCTCTGCTAAACTGGCATTTTGGGGCAGCAGGAGACCATGGTGAGGAGTCAGCAGCATTGGCTGCTTGCTCTAGACAAGAGCGTGCCCATTTCGTCTTGAGTAAGTACATCCTGGATGAGAGCCAGTCCCTTCTGGAGCATGTCCACAGTGGGAGCTGCGTGCAGTCTGTGTTCCAGGCATTTGTCAAAATGAAGTCAAGATGGCCTAAAGTCTCTGTTGAGGCTGTGAAATTGGAGAGCTGGAAGCCTCCTTGTAGAGTAGGTCTCCAAANGACCGCTTAAGCTGGGTGACTAACTCTGGATGTTCCCAGCTTTGGGTGAGCTTGTGTGACTGGGTGGCCTGTGTATTAGAGACATTCCTCAGTATTGAGTTCTCTCTGTGAACCTGGCACTCCAAGACCGAATGCAGAGCGGTGCCTGAGACCTTGCTGATCCTCACTGCTCAGCTGCAGTGGCTTTACACTCCTTTGGTGACCTGAAAGTTCTACAGGCCTTCCAGGGCTACCCTGATACTTACTTTGGGGGAGCAAGCTCTCAGGGGACCCTCTGAGGCTGACCTGTAGTTGGCCAAAGGGTGACACTTCCTGCTCCCGGCTAGGGCAGCAGGGTCTGAAGAATCATGTTTTCCTGCTTTCTGCCTAAAGGACCATGTGAGGTCGGGTGGCAGTGGATGCTAAGGATGCAGCCTGGGAGTCTTCACTGTGTGGGTGAGTACCCAGAGAGGTACATTTAGGCCTAGAAAACTGGTCTGGAAACAGGGTGTGATAGAGGCCACATCATGGGTACAGTGAGGACCACTCAATGGGGCTGAAAGTGTGGGTGCACAGCCTAAGACAAGGAGGAATAAGGCTGATATTCAATGTGAGTAGGGATAGACCTTCCTCTATTCCTTTANCCAGCATAGCACTTAATAAAAATGTAATTAATTTGAATTAAGTTTTCTATAGGCAAACTGATAAGTCCTGTCTTTAGGCTACACCATCTTACATTGAGCCAAGAATAACAAACCTCTTCCAGCTGAGACATGAAGACGGGAAGACGGAGGCATCTCTGCCACCATCTGCCACCAGNTAGGTGATACATTTCACATTTATAATCCCACGGATGCCTTCAAAGAACCACAAGAGGAGACATGGTTGTTCACTAGCAGATAAGCAAGCAGCCTGAGAGAACACACTTCCTCAAGTTCACACAACCGTGTATAGTGTGGAGGCTATGTGCACGGAATCCCAGGTTGGTCTAATTTTCAAAGCACAAATCTGCCTTTTGGTCCACTCCAAGAGCCTTGGGGACAGAGCTCACACCTCTGCCAAGCATGTGTTTCTGACACTGGGCTGAACTCAGGAAACAGTGTGTTTGAAGAGTGAATCACTGAATAATGAATGAATCAGGGACAGAGTTGCATCTTTATTTAAAAATGCTTTTGTGATTTAGAAAAGCTTAGTTTTAGCCAGGCATGGTGGTGCATGCCTTTAATCCCAGCACTCGGGAGGCAGAGGCAGGCAGATCTCTGTGAGTTTGAGGCCAGCCTGGTCTACAGAGTGAGTTCCAGCCAGAGCTGCACAGAGAAACCCTGTCTCGAAAAACAAAAAAACCCAAAAGATTAGTTTTATTATTTATTTATGAGCATGTGTGTGTACTTAATTTGGCTGTATATACACATGCGGGCAGGTGCCCTTGGAGTCTAGAAAAGGTATTGGCTTCCCAGGAGCTGTTGTTATAGCCAGCTATGAACCATCAGACATAGGTGTTGAGGACCCTGCTCAGGTCCCCTGGTTGCTTCTTGAAGCAAATGCTCTTGGCTGTTGAGCCATCCCTCCAGTCATTGTGAATGTTTTTTAAGGAGTCCTTGGCCTTAACGTTCACATGCTTAAGATAGGTGGAATGTTGGTTTCTTCTTGTCTTGTTGCTGTAACCAAATACCTGACCAATAAATAAACAAATAAATAAATCAAATAATGCCACTTAAAGGAGAAAGGGGTTACTTCAGCTTATAATTCTAAGGAACACAGTACACCATGGCAGGGAAGTCAAGGTGGTAGGAGATGACTAGGCATGTCATTCAGAATCAGGAAGCAGAATATGACGAATGCTGGTGTCCTGTTTGCTTTCTCCTTTTTATTTGATCCAGGACCCCAACCCATGAAATGGTGCTGCCCACATTTGTCTAGGTGTTCCACCTCAGCCCATTCTAGATTCCCCATCACAGACATGCCTGGAGGTTCCTCTCCTAGTCGATTCTAAGAGCTTGTCAAGTTGACAATCAATATTAGCCCATTAAAGATGGAGACTCAGTTTTTATGGTCTTATCAATAAAAAACAAAAAGCCTATTCTCTCTATTTCTTTGGTGTTCTACACACTACAGAGACTGTGCTAATTTTCCATAATATTCCTGGTGCCTAAAGTCTCTCTGCTCTTTAAAACAGCTCAGATCTCCAAAAGATAACAGCAACAGCCCAGTGGGACAAAAACAGTGTGGCATTTTTGAGTATTTCCTCAACTACTTGAGGAATAGCCGAGACCGTATGTTCCTTTTTCTTAACCTCACAGAATCTTTTCTGATTCTCAGACTTACCANGGCTCTCATACTGACAGCAACTTAAAATCTTCCAAGGCAAACACACATCTTATACAAACAAAAGTTTNTTTGCTGTATATAGAAAAAAAAATGCTGCCAGAGGACTAATTTGGCAGCTTTGTTGATTATCTGTTGTAATGAGCCATGTTACATAATTAAAAGAATTTTTTTTTCTTAACTGCATTTCACTACTAATTAACTTTTTATACATTCTACAGTGGACACTTTAGGTTGAATCATAGATGTAATTATGTCATTTCTATGCAAAGAACAGCNTATGAATTATTAATTAATATTAAATCTGTTGATTAAAGGCTAATTCGCAAGTAAACATATTACAGCTCACCACGGATTGCTCTCTAGAAACGTTCTTTTGTAATTTCTGTGGTCCCCTGTTCCTTGCTACATATCCAAGATAGACACTGGCCACACAGATTCCAAACAGCAAGATCAATGGATTTCAAACTCTTTCTGAAGTTTTAACTGCAAGCTTTTACATTCCAGTTGCTGTAGAGTTACATAGCACGTGAAAGGGTGCACAAACACTGTGGAAAGCTAGTCCGTTTTATGTCCTTCCTCTCCCTTCCTCTCTCATTCCTTCCCTTCTTCCTGGCCCTTCTCCTTCCCTCCCTCCCCTCCCCTCCTTCCTCTTCCCTCTCCTCCCTTCCCTTTTCTTTATTTCATTTTAGTTCTTTTGATCTAACTCAGAACCCTGTGCATGCTAGGAACATGCGCTGTCACCGAGCTACATCCCCAGCCCTTTATATATTCTTAGACTCTGAACTGGAGAATGGTTCTCTTGTAGTGAACAGGCAGTCAGAAGAAGGAGAAGACAGACACATGGGGAACTACAGATCGTCTACCTGAGACAAGATTCTAGGGCAGAATGACAAATTCTTGGTCTCAAGCCAGCTGTGATGGAGCAATTTCCAAAGACTTTATGGATAGCTTTCTTATCAGTCATGAAGGATGGAGTTAGCAGAGTCTGAATGTAGGAAAATACTTCAGTGTACCAGGCATCCACACATTTTTATATCCACTGATTCATCCATAAATTCTTTAGANTGCCAATTGAATGAAAAAAAATAAAAAAGAGTGACATGATTACTCCTAAAGTATGGAGATGGTTTAGTATAGATATGTGGCAGAGCATAAGAAGAAGAGGTGGCTGGAAGAGCCCAGATTGGACCTTGCTGGCAGACTGAGCATGCAGGCCATGAGAGGAGAAGGGGGAGTGGGGAGGAGAGAGTGGGAAGGCCAAGAGGCCAAGAGACCAAGAGAGCAATGTAGCTAAAATGGCTGAGTTGTACAGGAGCAGAAGAGCTGTGGGAGGGAAGCCCAGCTCAGTAGCTGGGCCAGAGAGTTCAGGGTAAGGGATCCTGTATACCAGGTACTGGCCTTGCTGACATAGTGGTGGCCACTGTCTGCTTTGATATGTCAATAAACACCTTAGTTAGCCTTTTGTCCTGGGTTTGAGACCCAACACCAGTAGCGGAACTAAGCAAGCAGTGTGTTACAGACCGAATGAAAGCAAGTTTGGCTGGAGTGCAGGGCCTGTGTTCAGGGTCTAACATGAGTCTGATGGAATAGAGAGAATAGATATAAGGTCCCTGCTGTAGAAATCACAATGCTTATGTTAGACAAGAATAAAGTTCTGTCTGATTGAGCTATCAGCTGTGTATAGAATAGTAAGAAGATGACAGGGGCATGTGGACCACATGGAAGGCAGCTCTCAAAACAGGTTAGTGGTGAGATAATGAAGTCTGGATTAGGAGGACTGTGGAAATTAAAAGAAAGAAATCAAGAGCAGATGATCAGGGCATGATAACTGACCTTGTAGGAAAAGTGATTAAGTCTACCGGAGTCTCCAGTAGCATTGATGGATGAAGAGCGTGTTGATAAGTCAAGGTACAGCTCAAGATGACGAGAAATTAGTGCTAGAAGTGAAAGGCATGGGGGAGGGATGAACATGAGTGACATGACATTGCCCTGAATAGTACATCAATAATGGGTATAGATATTTCTGAGTATGTGCTCAAAGTAATCAAAACCAGATCACGCTAGAGACACCGTCACACCTCTGTTTATTGCTCTGCTATTCATGCTTGAATGGGTAAAGAAAATGTGCACAGTGGAGTTTTATCCAAATACAAGGAAGAATAAAAATCTGCCATTTGCAGGAAAATAGATGGAACCGGAGAGTACTATGTTACGTGAATAATCTCACAGTCAGGAACTACCTGTTTTCTCTCATATGTGGCATCTAGGAGGGGAGGGGAGGCATGGAACCAAAAGGAGGCTTCTAGGGATATGGAACTGGAAATNGTGATAATAGACACAATGGGGATGGAATATGATGAAGACATATTATATGCATGCGTGAAAAAGTCATAACGAAACCTCTTAAATTTGTACAATTTAAAACAGAACCAAACGGTCTTCACAGCTCAGGCTGCCTGAAGACAGTCACAGGCCTGCCTGTTGCCACAAGGCTCAGGTGGGGGAAAGACACCCATGGGCCAGGCTGGGTTCTCACAGTCTGGGCAGACTGAAGGCATCCACAGGCCCACCCTGTGGTACCAGGTGGGTAGGTGCCATTACGATGGGCAAATATATGGTGAAGAGAGAAAGACAAGCAGAATGGTTCATGTGCTGTGGAAAGAGGCGGAACTGAAGAAGTGAAGGAGCAGGCTAATGTGGGTGATCTGCTTGCCCCTGGGGCCAGGGTGATGTCTAGGCCCAGTCTGCTGCCAAGGGCCATGTCTGGGTTCATGGTCCTACTGCAGCTGGGATCTGTGTTGATATCCATGACCCATGTTGCCACCAAAGCCACAAGGATGCCTGGTGTCTAGGCTGCCACCTGTGGCCATTCTGGTGTCCAAGGGCCATGCTGCTGCTGGGGCCATGCTAATCTAAGTGGCCTGTGCTGCCACCTGGGGCCATGGTGACATCCAGGCCCGGGCTGTAGTGTAGGGCCATATCTGGGTCTATGGTCCTATTGCAGCTAGGGTCTGTGTTGATGTCCATGTCTGCTGTTACCACCAAAGGCCATGAACATATTGGGGTCTGGGCCANCACTGAGGCTAGGTAGGNTGTCTGAGGGTCATGCTGCAGCCAGGGCTACAGATACAGATCTGAGTGGCCTGTGCTGCCACAAGATGCCATGGTGAGGTACAGGCCTGGATTGCAAGTGAGGACCATGTCTGGATCTGTGGCCCTACTGTAGCCAGGGTCTGAGTTGATGTCTGTGGTTCCTATTACCATCAAAGGGTGTGCAAATGCTGGGGGTCCAGTCAGCCACCTGCAACCATGTTGGTATCCTAGGGCCATGCTGCCACCAGGGTCATACTGAGCTGGGTGGCCTGTGCTGCCATTGGGGCCATGGTGATGTNTGGGTCCAAGCTCCTGCTCAGGGCCATGTCTGGGTCTGTGGTCCTGCTGCAGCTGGGGTATGTGTTGATGACCATGGCCCCTGTTATCACAGGGGGTCATAGGAACTATGAGTGTTGAAATCCAAAGGCTGTACTGAGTCAGCCCTGCCCTTCGCTGGCTCTGAGAGAGCTGGTCCTGCCCCTCATGAGAGAGCTGGTCCCCACACTTGGGAGAGCTGGCCCTACCCCTCACCATGGGTGTGGGAGAGCTGGCCCTGATGGCATGGGCCTAGGAGAGCTGGCTCCACACTTTGCCTGAAGTGGGTAGTCCCAGGGACTGACCAGTTCACCTGCCACTCAGACCCATATCCTGGGCCTTGGGTTGACTCACCCTAATAACTACCCCATCTATGACCTGCTAGAGCACATGAAGGGACTGGTTCCACAGGATCTCCATGACTCAGGGTAACAGGGGAAATGTCCTAGAGGAATTTCAGTGAGGGTCCAGTGATNATGGTGTGCCAGAGGACTTGAGCCAGACCAATGACTCATTGCAGTGAACATCTGTGGGTGGGGCTGAGTGGACAAAAGGGTACAATGAGTGACACACTGCAGCTCCCTGTGCCACTAGGATGAATGAAGAGGTGTTGGAGAGATGGGAAAGATGGAGAAGCGAGGTGGGTTTTTTGTTTGTTTTGTTTCAAACTCCTTTTTTGTGGGGTTTCCTTTTAGGGGGGATGCTGCAGTGGTGAGGGGCAGATATGGAGGGGCAGAGAGATGAGTGGGATTGGGGTNCATGATGTGCAATTCTCAAAGAATCAATAAAGAATTTTTTAAAAAAGAAACCAGGATAAAACAAGAATGGGTATAGAGACAGCAAAGAGGAGCAGTCTTTGGACAAAGCCAGGTGATGATGGAGATGCAGTGGCTGTTCTGTCATGACGTCACAAGGCTGTTGCTCAGGGGTATCCAGAGAAGTAGTCACACATCCCTCATCATTGTCTCTGTACCACATGGACACAAATGTTGATTTTAAGTGGCTCCTCCTCCTTTGTCTAGATTCTGTTGAGAAAGGGCCAAGGGAGCTAGGCATAGGAAAGTGAAGTCATTGGCTTTTAGTTCTCAAGTTAATGGCTATAATAGTAACATGACTCGAGATGGTAACCATTAGGACTGAGTTCCCCGAGTCTGAGGATCAATGCTCTTTGGTTTCATTGAGAAATGTGAAGCTTCTGGACAAAGCNTGTTGGTGGGCTTCCTGGCATCTCAACAGTTATTTAATGTCAATAATTAAAACCCTATTGTTGGGATGGTCACACTCCTTTTTATTGCATCCCTGGGTCCTGACAGCTAGCCCCGAGGAACCCTTGATGTATCTGGATTTGGTTATTCTAGTCTCTGTTCAGGCTTGCATTCATTTCATCTCTGAAATCTAATGATCAAATCCAATAAAATTATAAAGGATTCGAACCTGCTCAACACCTAATCAGCTTAGTCTAAGAGAATTAAATCAAAGCCCTGTAGGTGTGTATAGGTCTCACTCAGATGCAGTCTCACCCAGGGAGACATTCTTATGGTTTGGGAGACTGGGATAGTATTGTGTGAATTTTAAAAGATATACCAAGAACGTGGCAGGATAGCAGCAGTTTCATGGCTTTACTGGCGTAGCTTTGTGTGAAGTCCAGGGCAGTGTGTGTGTGTTGGAACATGAGGAGAGAGAGAGAGAGAGAGAGAGAGAGAGAGAGAGAGAGAGAGATCTGATGTGTCATGTGACCATGTGACGTTGGGATTGAGAATCACTGTGTCTCACCATGTGCAGAACGGAACTAGGTAACAGAACTGACAATGTGGAATTGTAATGACTAGTGTGGATCATGCACATATGCATGTGTTTACTNCAGAAGTGTGTGCATGTATGCACAAGTGTGTGTACTTGAGAAATGTCTGTGNCAAAAGTATACGGTGTCAGTTCATTATGTTCCTAATGCCTTGTACTAAAATATTGTATNCATTTATTATAATTAGGTATATGATTAGTAGTCATTTACAATAATGTATATATACTTACCACATACTCAAAATAAATAGCTATAGTTCCAAAGAATGGGGAAAAGGCTACAGAGCCCTGGGTGGACCTGTTCTTTTGTCTGTGTCCTGACAGACTTCAGGAGGTGGGAGAGACAAATGCAGGGTTGACAGATGCCTTTATAGCCAGAGG
>LZPO01066379.1:0-14736 GCA_001675575.1 Neotoma lepida | reverse complement strand
GCTGGTGTTTTGACCTTCAGCTCTCTGTCCTCCTGGATCAAGGATGATGGTTTTGGGTTGATATGGTGGAGGTGAGTGCAGACAGAATGTCACTTGATTTATTCACTAAATGATACTTCTTCCATTGGCCGAGCTTGATCCTGACTGCGAATGGATTGGCCACTGGACAGGTAAATTGGAGCATGCTTGCTATTGCATGGGTGGCTTGCTTAGGGATGGCATTGGTCATCAAGCTTAGAGTCTGACTCAGCCTAGTGCATGCATAGAGCCTGACAGTCTGGGTGCTAAGTTTAGTCTTGAAAAGAAACAATCAAGCAAGGCCAAGAATACCCAGGGCATTTGAACTTCACCACGCCGTAGTTGGCCTTCAATTCAATGTTCATTGCCTTTGTCCTGCTGATGTCACGATCTNACATGCNACAATGTGGTATCAATGCTGAGGAGGAAAAGGCTAACGCTCCATAGTGTGGTCACCAAAGAGCTGCAGTGGCCACTGTCACAGCTTCTGTTGTGACATGTGATACAGTAATCAGCTGACTTGTGATTGTTTAACACTAACCGTTCACTCCTAGTTGATATTTCAGTAAGTGTTATAATTTGGAGTTTTAAATTTTTAATTTAATTCATTCATGTGTGTGTGTGGGGGGGCGCTTTCTGGGTCCCATGGGACACTTGTAAAGATCAGAGGACAATGCTTGGGAGTTGTCTTCTTCCACCTGTCCATGGGTTCCTGGCAGACCCTGAACTCAGGTTTCCAGGTTTGCTCCCCAACTACATTTAAGGGCCGAGGCACCTCACAAGCCCTGTATTATGGATTTGAAACATCTCCCAAAGACATGTGCGTTTGTTGATAACACTCTGTTTGGTGTTAGCAGGAGGGGGGAGACCTTTAAAAGGTTGGACCTAACTGGAAGTCTTTCTGTCTTATGAGGTGTGCCCTAGAAGAGGATGGTGGGACCCTGGCCTCTCCCCTATCTCTTCTAGCTTCTTGATCAATGAGGTGACCAGTGTCCTCTGCTATGTTCTCCTGATGGGACCAAAGGAAAAGAGGCAACTGACGACAGGCTAAAACTCCAAAACTTTGGGCCAAGGCAGACCTGTTGTCCTTTAGGTTGGCTCAGTTACTTTGTCGCAGTGATGGAAGGCTTGAGGAACATGGAGTATCTGATTCTGTTCCTGAGCTGAAACACAGTGCCTAAAGCTTTTTCACATAAAGAAATAGGGAAGAAAGTGATGATCTCGGGATCCTGTGGCAGCTGCATCAAGTCACCCAAGATCCAGTGTATTTAGCACATGGTTTTTAACCACAAGGTCTTTTGAGAAACAAGCTGTTGAAGCTCTAGTCAGGTTATCATGCAAGGCAGTGACAAAGAGAAGCACAGAGGGCTCATTTCCCCACGTTGTTGAACATCTTTGAAGGTCTGTAAATAGTCTTTTTGGAAGTCCTGTAGGATGTTGTCAGTTAACTCAGATGTGTGACTATAGCAAAGCACACTGGGAAATGCTTTCCAGCTGTGTGTATTGGTGAGCCTGATAAGCTTAACGTTATCTCACCAAGAAAAAAAAAATGGAGAGTAGAGAATGAGAAAAAACTGGATTTCTGCCACATTCTGTTTGGAAAACCCCAGGGGTCTTTGCTGTTCTATCCTACTGATACTGGGGCTTTGCAAAGAGAAAAGAAAACAGAAGAAAATGAAAAGTCACACTACTACATTTAGATATTTTCTATCAGGTCTGCAAACACATGGCTGGAAAAGACATGTGAATCTGTATCTATCCTCAAGAGAGCATACAGTTTCCCGTCTTTTCTCGGTATGTGTTCTTTTCTACTCACAGGTTATAGGGTGGAGATGTCAAGTTTGGCTGTGGACATCCAGAGGAGAGATCTCATAGTATGTTAGACAGAGTTCTAAAGCTGTAGGGAGAGGTCAGGGCTCAATACACAAATATTGGGGCCCCAGGTCAGAAGGGGGATGAATATGAGAAGCATGGACAAGGGGCCTCAAAGGGTCCCTAGGGAAACTCAGGACACATTCCTCTCTACTGTTTACCTTCCATTTGTATGATGTCTCCAAGTATGCATCCCATTGTGGAGTTTCCATGACAACAATGGAGGAATTGTCAATAATGTGCTTGGAACTTGCCAGAAATCAGGCATTTAGCCAGCACAAGGGGTTGGTATGAACTAATGGCCATACTTCAAGATNCTCTCAGAGTGCACATGTTATTTTCCTTGAAGTAGCCATTTCTTCCATAAGAGTTTCCATTTCTAATCCCCAAGTTTCACACATCAATAGATTTACTCAACAGTGAGGAGGGCCATCTTGACTTCCAAGTAAGAAGAACTAATTAAAACATCTGGTTTTATTTTGGTACCAACCNAGATTCCAACATGCTAATAGTGATCATAAAAGTCTTTCTCAGTACTCCATTCTACTCAGTGTGCTATGATCTTTCACATGTAAAGGTCACTGATGGCAGAGTGGCTTCTTAGGGGGACTGCAGTGTGTCCCCTACCCCCCAGAAGCATGCTCTGGACATCTGCTCTTATGCTTCATTCTCTACTCTGCTAAAGTGCTACCTTATATATTTCAACATCTGTTTCTCCCACTGGACTACAGACTCTTGGATAAGAAGAAACATTCTTATTTAACTTTTGTGTCTTCAACCTTCGGGACAGTGCCTGGTGCTTGTTAAGTTCCTCATTAAATATTTGTTGGGTGCATGGAAGAATAAATATGAGGAAAATCTCCAAATAAGATAGTCGCTGTGGAAACAGAAAGAGCCTCTAGTAAGGTGTCAAGACCAGAGGACAAGCTCGCATTCTAATGTGGGCCAGGTTGACATGGGCACTATTTCATTGCTTTGACTTCTGACTTATTTGCATTTGTTTACAGCATGCCAAGTGCAGATCATGAAACATGTCACGCTCACAAACAGAGCCAGAGAGAGACAGGGACAGGAGCTGAGAAGGGAAACTCACAGCTTTCTAACCCCTGTGCCTGTGGAAAACATGGTGATGTACTTCTTCTGTTGGCTCTCACAGGTCCCAAGCATTATCAAAAAGGAAAAATATAAAGGAATGAAGTAAAAAGTGGTTGAAANAAAGACTGTGGAAAATTCTTTCTCATAGGAAAAACTAGAACCTGCTTATCAATGGTTAGCTGAAGAGAGTTAGATGGTCAGAAGAACTTCACTCAGACAATACAGTGCCTGGCAAACTGTGTGCCCATCCCTTTCACTGGGAAATTCTCCTGTTGCAGAATATTTGTTTACACTGTGAAGATGTGTCTTTGCCAAGGCACCCTCTGATTGGTTTAATAAAGAGCTGAATGGCCAATAGTTAGGCAGAAGGAGGTTAGGAAGNACTTCCGGGGACAGAAAAGACTCTGGGCAAAAGAAAGGTGGAGATGCTAGGAAACACAGAGCAAGCAGGATGTGCAGGAGGAGAGGTAACAGCCACGAGCCATGTGGCAGAACATAGATTAATATAAATGGGTTGATTTAAGTTATAAGAGCTAGTTAGGAACAAGCCTTAGCTATAGGCTGAGCTTTCGTAATAAATAAGAAGTCTCTATGTCATTATTTGGGAGTTGGAAGGATAGAAAAAGAGTCGTTAAATATGGTGCCCAATGTGGGGCCATGAATATCCACATAAGGCCTGAAAAGCAAAAAAAAAAAAAAAAAAAAGTTTGGAACATGGAATCAAACAGGGTTTTCTGGTGCAGCTTCTTAGCAGCTGTGGTCTCTTGGGTAGGCTCAGCATACAGGGATGTGGCTCTTTTAAGAGGCCCTGCTG
The DNA here is from genome assembly GCA_001675575.1 of Neotoma lepida. NCBI lineage: Eukaryota > Metazoa > Chordata > Mammalia > Rodentia > Cricetidae > Neotoma > Neotoma lepida. The sequence goes on along the minus strand of LZPO01066379.1, from coordinate 10,937 downwards.
TGTGACAGAACACTTGAGCAGCACTAGGTAAAAAATGTCTGCCGTATCTTGGACTTAGCAGCCTCCCGAAGCTGGGATGGTTAGGTGCAGCCAGGATGGTTAGGCTTAGGTGTGGCTCCTGCCACTGCCTGTGGACCCTAGGGGTCAGAGCCAGCCATCAGCATGCCAAGAGCTAATGCACTAAGTGGAGTGGTGCAGTGGTAGCCTAGTAGTTTAAGATTTGGCTCATGCAGTCAGAGGAGGCTGCAGATGAGCAAAAAGTCAGGTCTAGACTGAGAAAACTTCTAAACAGATACAATATGTTTAAATAGGCTTAGGTACNGAAAAGAAAAAGAAAATGGGTATAGATAGTCATAAAAAATTAAATAGTTTAAAAATAATAAAGTAAAATCTTTAAAGAGAAAGTAAAGTAATATGAAAGGAATAAGTCACATAAAGATAAGAAATTATACAGGGCATCTGAGTGGTGCTTTGTTGACTTTAATTTTTTGAATGCTGATGAGTGAATGGCAGCTGCTGAGAGACATTGGATTATGAAAGGTACTGCTGAATTAAACCAGCCTATATACCTTAGAGATGTCTTGGCTTCAGAATAGAAGTCTGGAAATGTGTTGCACTTGGGAGGAGGTTATGCCTTTGTTTCCATAGGAAACAGAAAGTTATGGTTCTCTTTAAAAATGAATGAAGATCAAATTTGATTGGGGAGACCTCCTGAAAATCTTGGCTACAGACATATAGAAAGAAACCAAGAAAGACTACAGGACAGGTGACATGTATGCTGATCTCTCTGCTATGGGAACAGCTCTGAGACTGGATGAGACATGATAAATCTTGTTGGCTACAGGGTCCTCATTCTTATTATTACATGCCATCTTTTCATATGGATGGATAGAGAATCATACTACAGTTTTCTTATGCAATCCAAATGGACTTATAAAGTTGACAGATGCCTTTTACTTGCTCAAGCAAGGAACAAAAAATCATCTTTAGCTGACTTGTGCACACCACACATTCCATACTTGTGTTAATGCAGACATATCTATTACCTTTAAAAGTTAATGTGCTTTCAGAAGAAAAAGGACCAGAAACCAATAAAGACAAGTAGCTCAGGCAATCCAGCCTCAAAATGCCTCAGTTGCAGTTTTCTCAAAATTCTGCATTCAGAACAACTTAATAGCTACTAGCTAAGATGGTCCAGCCTCATGTATTACTCCAGCCAGGACTTCAGATAAGCCCTGCACTTTCCCATTTATTACACGGAGACTGGGCAACAAATGATATAGCTAGCTCTCCCAGGACTTGATTTTATCTCAATTTATTCAGGGTCCCCTAAAGATGCTATCACCCCTAGACAACAGGAACTAGTCTAGAGAATATGACACCCACATTCCCAAAACCTGAGGTGGGTGGTTTTTGGTCATTTGGTGGGTTATGGATGTTTGTCATCATTTAGGGGGATTGGTTAAAAGTTGTTATTGGTCATGGTCAGGAAAAATGCTGAACAAAGGAGATTGGATTCAGGTATCTTTTTATGAAGGGAAAAAGGAGGGATATAGTATAGAAATGGTGGGATAAAAGGGTGGATTGTTTACATTGGTATGGGTTTTTGTATATTGATACAAATTTAAGGTTATTTTTGTTATATTGTATATATGTCTCTATTCTTGTTTAAAGTATTATACCTATGCAGCTCATTTAAAAATGTAATGTAAAGTTCTAGTCCTTAAAGCTATTTAGGATAATTAAGAAACACAGGTTAGTAGTTAGTCATCTATAACAATCAAACTTGTAGTCATATTAGGTGTGTTTTCAAGGCCATACAGAAATATATTTTAGATAAATGGTGTTCAAACACTTCAAAGACCTACAGAATATGACATTTAAACTATTTTAATAACCTAAGGCTTCTCATGACAGTGAGACATGTATGCTCCTGGAAGCACCAATTTACTTCAAAAAAGGATGATGGGCATCGAAGGACCTCCCTATGGAGTTTGCTTTCAATGTGGCAAAGCTAGCCATTTGGGCAAGAAACTGCCCTTGCCTCAACTGCTGATAATATGCTGTCCAAATTGGATAAGCAGGGCACAAAAGAAGGTGACTGCTGAACTTTGCCAAGACAAGGTAGGACAGTTCTTCAAAAACATCTGTCAGATATTCTAGGCCTATAGGCCAAAGATGGATGCCCCAGTGTTACAGAGGAACCTTGGGTGACTGTCCAGGCAGCCAGCTGTCTCTGTGATTTCTATAGTTTTGGAAGTTGTTTGCTTTACACTTCCTGTTTATTCAGGTAATATTATTCCTTCTTGGGTCTGTGATGGAGTTGAAGATGTGATAGCTATAGTTACAGTGTTCTTTGTTATCAAATTCAGAAAAAAAAACTTACATAAAAGATGTAAAGTTGCTGGCTGGTGGTGCACGCCTTTAATCTCAGCACTCGGGAGGCAGAGACAGGTGGATCTCTGTGAGTTTGAGGCCAGCCTGGTCTACAAAGTGAGTTTCAAGACAGCCTGTTACACAGAGAAACCCTGTGTAAAAATAAAACAAAAAGATGTAAAGTTTATAGGGTTGAGAAACATAAAAGTTTATGTTGTTTATCTAAGAATATGTTTTTAGATCTAAAAAGATATTTTTAGGATGGTAATACAAGGTATGATAGAAAGTGGTTTAGGTATAAAATTTTGGACTCACTAAGATAGGATAGATAATACAGTACTTTCTCTGAATCTACCAAATACAAATGGACTGGATATTGAAAATGTAATTATTACCTAATAATTGCTCTCATTGTATATAGTTTTACTATGTTAGAGTTAAAACGTTTCCTCTTTATTTGGACAGAAAGGGGGAAATGTTGTTGAATATATGTTTACATTGTGAAGATGTGTCTTTGCCAAGGTGCCTTCTGATTCGTTTAATAAAGAGCTAAATGGCCAGTAGGTAAGCAGGAGGAGGTTAGGTGGGACTTCCAGGGACAGAGAGGACTCTGGGAAGAAGAAAGTTGGAGACGCCAGGAGACGTAGAGCAAGCAGGATGTACAGAAGCATCCCCCCCCCCAGGAATAATCATTGCAATGTACATTCCTGGTGTGTACCCATGACTTGATTAGGACCTCTGAGGGTACCTGCAGAGTTTCTACACAACGGTAACTAAGGAGCAGCAATCTGCTTGGTAAAGAGGCTGGAAGTTTTACCATGAAAAAAGACTTTAAAAAAGATCACTGTTATCACTCAGACCACTTGTAATTGGAAAAAAAACAAAAACAAAAACAAAAACAAAACCAAAAACAAACAAACAAACAAACAAAAACCTCCAAAGCCCATACATTGGGTGGATGACTGGATAAATGGTTTTCCATTAATATTCACATGGGATTGGTTCCCTGACTCTCCTTGGATACCAAAATCTATGAATGCTTAAATCTCTCATATAAAATGATATAGTGTTTGCATAAAACCGACACACAGCCTCCCATGTACTTTAAATTATCACTTTGTATTGGAAATAATAAGTAATCAAAACCTATACATTGTTTGATTGTGTTTATAATCAGTGTAAACCCCTCAGGGCTATAATGGCCAGGCCCCATGCCTCAGACTACTCTAATGGCCTTAACAGCCATTTCCAGCCACTCAAGACACTGTGGCCAAGCTCTACCCTAAATAGAGAAAATAAGCCCAAGATAAGGCCATAGAATCCCACCAATCCCTGAGCTTGTAACAAGATCAGGCCATAAAATCCCACCAATCCAAGGCCACCCTTGAAAGCCCGTCCCCCATTCACCCCCAGATGCCCTATATAAAGCCTGCCTCCTGCTCAGTTCTTGGCTGCTTCTCTCCTGAGCAGAGGCAGCCACCATCTTGTGTCTTTCCTGATAAATCTTTTGTGTGAGGCCCTATTTCTGAAAGAATCTACTCACTTCCAATAGTGACACTGGTTGATGTCAAGCCTCTAACATGTAGGCCTTTGGAGAACAGTCCAGATCCAAATTCCAGCCTATAGTGATTTGAGCTAACATTTACTGAACACTTACTATGAGCACTAGGTCGCCTTTATCTCTTTAGATCCTCCTGCTGTCTCAACGGATAACCAACAAAGAAGAATCTGAGGTTTGTTGAGATTAAGGAATTGTCAGAATATTCANAGCTACACAAGTACCAGTGCTAGACTTGAGTCCAGGTCCAATCCAACAGGTATGGACATCAGCCGTGGCTTCACACCAGAATCACATCGTAGTGGGTAGCTGTTCTAGCTTTGACCTGGAAGCATTATCCCCGTGAGGCTTCNGGTAACTGCCACGTCTACCTAGGACCTCCCCCTGGGGCAGTCCGAGATGGGAGCCTTTAAGACAGGAGATCCGTCTGTGCTGGCACTCTTGGTTCCTGGTGATCCTGGATGCTGGANGGTAGACNGAGCAGAGTTCTCCAGAGAATACTGCTGGACTGCACCTCACCTCCCCTGGACCCTGTAACCAACCCCTTTACTGGCTGTAAGTTACCCCTAAATAAATCTTCTATCAACTATGTGGAGTTGCCTTAATAATTTCCACCATATCACATGGGAGATTATAGAATCCTAGATGCCTAGGCTGTATCCTAGAACAAGTAAATCAGGATCTCTTATGGGTGTGATGGAAGCATCAGTATTTTTTTTAAGTTCCTTGGTGAATCAAATATATAATTAAGGTTGAGAATCGTGATCCAAATTCTGGGCCTTTAGCCATGCCATTATAACAAAGGACAATGGGCACAGCACCCTGGGGTCACCCGAGGGTAAGCTGGGGCCCTTTCCTTCTCTTTCTTCACATTTGCTAAGTTCCTACTACGTGTCAGGCTCTGGTAATGCAAAGGGAACAAACTCTGGCCATGCTTCCAGTAAGCATGGTGTCTCATGTAGAACATGAAACGAGGAAGGGAAAACTGAAAAACTGCTGTGTTCCCTGAAAAGGGAAGGAAGTTCAGGGTGGCAAAGAACATACAGTNAAACCAGCAAAGGCGGCTGAAACAGGTGGCATCAGAGTGAATGATGGGAAGAGAGAGCATGCCGGGCCAGAGGAGCAAAGAGGCCATAGAAGCCTGAGTGCCAGCTGTCAGCATCCAAAACAGTGTATGAAGCAGTGAATGGACGGAGATGAGACCAGAGGAAGATGATGGATGACTTTCAAAGCCTACTAAGATGTGACCTCATCCTATAAGAGGTAGCAAATCTCTTGGAGTGTGTTAAACAGAAAGTGATGTGACTGAGAGTGATGATGGGGAAGAGAAACTTGGCAAAAACTGAAAAAAGGTTAAAAAGTACACNATGCAGTNTCTACCCTTTATTCTGCTGGAACCTAAGCATCCCGAAGCATGTGGNTAAAGGAACATAGCTCTTAGCCTGATAGCTTGTTGGACAGACCAATAAAGACTGATTTGAGTCTGGCTGGTGATGACAAGCTCTGGTATTCCTTGGCCAAGCAAGATAAAGGTTTGATACTCAGAATGTATNGTTAAGATGTAGTGGGTGCCATCTGGTGNGANCTTATAGGGGGTCCTCAAGTTATGGGGTTGAAGGGCCTTTGTGGGACACTTATTCAAACCATAGTCATCACAGAACCCCTGAAGCTTCAGGGGTTCAAACTTTTGTATATGCTTCTTGGAGGGGGTCTGTAGCTTTCAGTCTATTTTCAAAGACACTTAGGACCCAAAGACTTAGTAGTAAAATCCAAATATTCTAGGTAAAGTGGTCTACTTTTTATGCTGACCTGATCCTAAGTGGGATAAAGACTCAAATGCATTTACACTTTTTTTTTTTTACATGAGGAAGTTATAGGTTACTTGACCCCTCACAGTGTACACACANAGAGAGCCTGGTACAGACTCATCCCTGGTGTGGAAGCACATACAGGTCATATTGTAGGTCTACAGCTCTAACACCGAGGAAGACAAGCTGACCCAAACAAAGGCACCAACACTGCCCTGGGGCGCATTCTAATAACAGCACCAGCTGCTGGAGCGACTGGCGCGGGGCTGTGCAGGAGCAGAAGGCTTAGATCTCTGAGAGCTGTGAGCCCAGGTGGCCAGTTGAGAGGAGGCCAAGTTATCCGCTTCCTCCAGGCTTTGTTGCTGCAACTGCACACAGAAACAAGCAAATGCTCGCCTCCCACCTTGCCATGATTTATGTTGACAGTTGCTTGGTAAAGCAGGTGGGCAGGAAAGGTTCTCCCAGCAGGAGAAGGCTGTGTCTGCTGCTTCANGACCAGCTCTTCTGCATTAANGAGCTTCCCCCAGTGCTGCTGCTGTTTCTCCTGAAGCAGCTATACCAGAGAAGTTAATTCATTGATGGGGAGGGTGATGGGTTGGGAGCAGTGTCCCAAAGAGGTGAGCGTGCACGTTCTGAAGGTGGCAGATGATTATTAAAAGAAGATTGCATTGGTCAGCTTTATGTTTCTATGATGGAATAACTGAGATAATTAACTCATAAAGAGAAGACATAAAAAGTTAGCTTTTAGTTTTAAATTTCCAACCCAAGTCCCACTGCTTTGGACCTCAAGAGTGGATATTGTATGGTAAGGATGGGGATGTGTGATATAGAAAATTGCTCACACCACTAACCAGGAAACAAAGAAAGATAGGAAGAGACCTAAGAATCTCGCACAAGGCCTCATCTCCCAAAGGTTCTGCCAGTCCTCAGTAGTGCCACACTGGGTACCAAGCACTTTGGGTATTAAAGAAAGGACATTGTACAAACAGGTGACATCACCACTGCTTATAGATACTTCCACTGGATTATAACTGCTCATTTCTTAGAGCACAGGGTCCTGGCATCTATCTGAAATGTCTGCAAGGAAGGCCTCAGGCATTCCTCTTCATCTGTATTAGTCTCCAGAGAAACAGAACAAGGAGGATGAAGGTATGTAGAAAGACATTTGGCTCACAGACTTAAGGTCGCTGAGAGGCACTGCAATTTGCTACCTGTAAACTGGGAGCCCAGGTTGTGTAGTTCTAGCTCAAACCTGAAGGCTTGAGAATCTGGGGGAGCCCATGGTAAAAGTCCAGACCTGAAGGCCTGTGAGTNGGGGAGCTAATGTGCTACGTTCCAGTCTGAGTTTGAAGGAGCAAAAAGTGCAGTTCCCACTTCTGGAAGCGGAAGGCGGATGTTCCTGCTTGAACAGCAGGTCTGTCCTTGCTCTGCTCTCTTGTTGTATAAAGGTGAAACCACTAATGCCTTCCTCTTCCCTTCTGACACACTCTGGGATGCACCCAATGTTATCCTAGCTACATGGGCATCGTGTAGGCAAGTCAAACGGGCATATAAAATTAACCATCTTCCTTTCATCAGGAATCTCCNCCTTTGTCTCTTTACATACTCAATTTCTACAAGATGACACTGAGCTAAAGACTTCACTAGAAAACTCAAAGAAATTTAAAAATTTTAAAGCATGAAGGCTGNGCCAACACAAGAACTACCCAGGAAGCCTATTGAAGTGATCATAGTGCCAGAAAACCTAGGTTTCTAACCCCAAGTGCTTATGTGATGGGAGAATGGTAAAATATTGCCATCCCCCTGCAGTGGGACAGGCCACTCACCCTAGAAAGCTTTACAGCAGTCCTCCCTGGCTGTACTCCCCAGTAAATAATTTTTGCTCAATGCATGTAAAGTTTCAATCAGGGCAAAGTTGGCAGAAATGTGGGGGCCACGCATGCATGTCAAGTTACTGCTTGCCAGGTTCGGGTGATTTATTTTGTCGTCGGGAATTTAACAGCTTACTCTGGTTCCAAAGACGATGTCTGATTTAGAAAACGCCAAAGGGAAATTGGAGAGAGAACAGGAGTTATGAAACGTTGAGGATCACCTAACTGAATCCACCCTAAAACGGAGACTCTGCTGTGGCTGCTAAAAATGGGTCAGCATCTCTCTCTGCTCTCTTTGATGAGTTGCTTTACACAGTTTTATGAGCAGATTTGCAGCTCTGTGCCTGGACTAAATACCTGGGCTGTTGGGGACTACTCATTTGAAGTGACATGCAATTATTAGTTTGGCCAACAGAGCCCAAANNCCAGGGCAGATTCTACCCCAGAAATATTCTACCTCATCCTTTGGTCCTCTCATCAAGCCTTGGGTNCCAAATATCATCCCAAACCCCTTTTGAGCATTATTTCCTTCACAAATAGCTGTGAGCCCTTTGGCCTGTTGTAGGCCGTCACTTCATCCCAACTTTCCTGTAGTCCCCATTTCCCTCCTATTTATCTGGGAAACTCTAAATTACTCTCCCAAACACAGATGAAGTATTCCCTCCTCNACACCCTAGCATTCTCAGTCATCTGCCCTTTCTTCTTGACCTGTCATTCTGNAACATGAAACTTCACTGAAGTGATTTCCATTTCTTCCTTGATCCTCAAACTCCTTTAAGTATTGAAGCATGTTTTCCTTATCTTTACATCCCAGCATGTATCAGAGGGCTAGACACATAGTAGGTGCTCAATAAACATTTTTACAACAGGTAAATGTTTTGATGAGACCTCTGGTAGTTCTAAAATTGTATTTTCTATGACATAGAAATATAATTAAAAAACAAAATCACTATTCCAAGAGACCATCAAGTAGCCTATGCTCAAGGATATCTGTCTCTTATACACATCTAGATGTGTATAAGAGACAGGTTGTAGGCCGTCACTTCATCCCAACTTTCCTATAGTCCCCATTTCCCTCCTATTTATCTGGGAAACTCTAAATTACTCTCCCAAACACAGATGAAGTATTCCCTCCTCNACACCCTAGCATTCTCAGTCATCTGCCCTTTCTTCTTGACCTGTCATTCTGNAACATGAAACTTCACTGAAGTGATTTCCATTTCTTCCTTGATCCTCAAACTCCTTTAAGTATTGAAGCATGTTTTCCTTATCTTTACATCCCAGCATGTATCAGAGGGCTAGACACATAGTAGGCTGTCTCTTATACACATCTAGATGTGTATAAGAGACAGATTATTAGTTTGGCCAACAGAGCCCAAATACCAGGGCAGATTCCTGTCTCTTATACACATCTAGATGTGTATAAGAGACAGGAGGCTGACTGTGATTGGACCGGATGATGACGAGCCTCATTGGTAAAAGGAAAAGGATACTAAAGGAAGTCTTTTGTGCCGTTGTTACCGTGCAGGTCAACAAATACCTCTGCGTGCTGGTCCTTTCCATCTTTCTCTAGCCTTTCTCTGCTTGTTTCTTTTCAGCTGGGCCTTTAAAAGAATGTGGATTCTCATGACCATTTCCGTGGGTGGGGAAAGCTGTGGGTCTGGAGGAACTAATGGAGGTGCTACTTGTGATGGAGACCAAGAGACACTTGACTCGATTCCCATAGTGCACAGCTCTAGAAAAATCACAGAGGAACCAAGAATGCCAGGTTTTCATTCTCACAAGCNATTCAAAAAAATGTTAGCTAATATGAGTTCTGCAGACTTGAAGTCTCCTGGGAAACTTCAAGTTCTTTGCCAACTGATCTGCAGATCTGGTGGCCGTACCAGACATAACCCCACTTGGTAGCAGTATAAGATGCCCTCCTCCCACTTTGTGGCTGTACTAGATATACCATTTGGTGGCTGTACCAGATACCCCCCACTTGGTGNCCCTACCAGATACCCTCCCCACTTCGTGGCTGGAGATAGGAGTTCCTGTCTTGCCTCACAGGTCAAGCGAGGCAATCCAGGGCTGGCTCAGTGGTTCTTCTGTGTCAGTGACCTAAGTGTCCCTGGTCTTGCTGCTCTGCCATTGCCAGATGTCCCTCTCTCATGTCATCCAGTGTGGCTGATACCATATTCCAGTTGGGGGAGGGAGGATGAAAGGGCAGATGGGATTCTGCCTCTTCCCTTTTATTTAATGTCTAGCCATTGCATATACCACTGCTGATCATCTCAAGTTGGCCAGAACCTAACCACATGGCTGGTTAACAAGCAGAGATTTGGGGTGGGGAGATGGCTCAGTCAGTAAAGCAGTTGCCTTCTAAACATGAGGATCTGAGTTCAATGCACCGAACCCACGTAAAAAGCCAGATATAATGACATGTGTTTGTAAGCCCAGTGTTTGGGGTGGGGTAAAGAAAGGAAGATCCTGGGGGCTCACTGGCCAGGAAACCTAGCCTAATCAGTAAGCTCCAAGCTCTGTAAGATAACTTGTTTCAAACAAACACCAAGGTGGATGGCCCCAGAGGAATGACGCTGAAGTCTTCCACACACACTTGCTCCTTTTTCCTGATATGCATGACAAAGCAGGGATTTTAGTACCATGGAAGAAAGTGTGTGTATGTGGCCCTCAGGGGACAGTTGCCAGTTTCTGTCACATTGTCAGTTCATGATGTTTCCTCAAATTTGGCTTTAATTACAGTTACAGTGATTCTCTCTTTCTCTCTTTCTCTCTCTCTCTGAGAAACATCTATGCTGACATTCCTGAATATTCATGAGCTCCTTCCTAGTTCCTAATGGTTGCCTTAACTTTTCTTTAAGAGTACCCTCATTAGAATATTCTAATCCAACAGCCTAAAGGCCTACTGGGATTTTACATTCAAATATAAGCAGAGTTAAAGATCTAAGCAACACGGTCATTGCACTTAGCACTTTACTCTGAAGATGAGGCAGAGGCATTTTCTTCTCAGGGCTAAGGTGACTAGAGAACTGTCATTGATCAGGGTTTCATGGTTAATAGTTCCTATAGCAGACTTGCCGTCATACACCCTTCCCCCGCCTCACCTTGTGCTCTTAAGTTCTTTCATATAATTTCATGTTTGTTCCCTTGTATTCCCCCATTCTCCTGGCTGTATGTCTAAACTTTCCCTTACTCTTTCCCGTGAAAATATGTTGTCAGTAGAGGCAGGCTGACCCACTCTGCCTGTCTGTAAGGCCCACATCAGCTCACAACTGTGTCTCTAATTTCTGCTGTCAGAGGCTCCTTTGAATAGGATCATTT
>LZPO01066378.1:209229-222585 GCA_001675575.1 Neotoma lepida | reverse complement strand
AAAAGATCAAAGCCAAAGAGATGGGTCTGTGTGTAAAGTGCTTGCCACGTATGCATGAGGACTTGGATTTGAATCTCCAGAATTCACATAAATCTCACACAGTAGCACACATCTAGAACAAGTGTTCCTAAGGCCAGATGGGAAGCAGAAGCAGGAGAATCCTTGCTAACTTGGAATATGAAGCAGCAACAACAAAAAGACCATGTCTCAAGGTGGAAGACAAGTTCCAACCCCTGAAGTTGTCCTCTGATCTCCACAGACATGCATACACATACATTTTAAACAGACATAAACACGCACACATGTGTGCATGCTTACACACACACACACACACACACATAATGGGATGAACAATCCAACTTACAGAATATGACCTTGCCTCATTAATTGACCAGCTTGGATCCATTTTAGCTACTGTCTCTAAGCATCTACCATTTATGAAACCACACCCAAACATTTATTTTCAATAAATTGCTTGAGGCAATAAGACACAGAGAAAAGCAGTGTCCCATCCATATTCCTACTTCCTGGCCACTTTCANGTGTCAGCTTTATGGCTAACTGTTCATCATCTAAAAACTGAGGTGAGGAAGAGCCGTTATTCTTCTACGAAGGTACAACTTTTACCATGACCTTGCTGGTCAAGTACCTTATGTACTTTAAATCTCGAACGTCTAATGAATTTAAAGGATGATTTATTAAGGGCTGAAGGGTTGGCTCAGTGGTTAACAGCATGTACTGTTCTTGCAGAAGACTCAAGTTCAGTTCCCAGCATCCACTACAAGGAACTCATAACTACCTGTAAGTCTGGCTGCAGGGGATGCAATGCCCTCTGCTGGTCTCGGTAGGCATATCTGCGTTTATGTCTACAAACTCAATCACAGATACACATACATACACATAATTAAAAATAGATGGTTTTTTTTTTCTTTAAAGATGTCCCATCACACAAAGTAATTGATGTGACTATTGGAAGCTCTTCTCTAGGTTTGATATTCAATATCTGTAACTACGATTGCTATTTGGAGAAGAGTTTCCTCATTACTAACCATTTAAGAAACCAAAACTATTTCCAACATCTGGATAAGTCTATTGCTATATTGCATCATTCAATAAATCACCATTCTCTTTCCCTCACGATGAACCTTACCTTTGAGAATCCAATGCACAAAGGTAATACTGTGGTGCTGTGTAACTCACCTTCAAAAACCTGACTCAAAATCCTGAGTTATGAAACTCACATTTGGAAATTATCATCCATCTTCTTGTTTACACATGTATAATGCTATTTTTAGGATTTATGTAACATCCTGCAGAGCAAACTAATGTACTTTACATCCATTATTTCATTTCTCTTGTAATAGCCCTCTGAACTGTGGGGAGAATTGTTGCCTCATCCCATTTTAATGGGGAAAAAAATTAACCAAAAACCTCTATTATACTTCTTGATGTGAATAAACAACTCCAAAGCAGAATGCCATCATTAATTGGAAAATAAACCCTCAATTATTTGGGTATTTTCATCAATACCCTACATGTGAATAGCAAAGTAAAATCACTTGGATTCAGTGCATTTTATTCTTTTCTAAGGTAATCATCTGCTCTTAGGTATTAATCATACGTATTATTTAAAAAATCAATATCCATAGATATAAATTTGAACAACAGAAGGACAATGTTTCATAAGTATATAATACATAACATGGCCAGAGACTTATTCCTCAGAACACCATACTTAGGTGTGGCATCAACTGCAGGGAAAAAATTAATTCTCCTCCCTTTGCCACTGACTACAAATGGATATCCTTCCTTAACTTTTAATGCCCCCCTAAAGTAATTCTTTGTTTTATAAAAGTGTAAAGTCAGAAGGAAATCTACATTAACCGATAAAGAGGGCCAACCCACCTTGCTAGACATTTTTTCTTAATCCAAATGGGGAACATGTTTTCTTCAAGGCTCATTGGTATTCTCCAGCTGTATCCGCATCTTACCAAAGTTAAAGCTAAGTAGGAGGTGTGACTTACAGAAATAGAGTTTCCCTCTTAAAGTTTCACCCATTGAATAAAATGTGAAATCTCTTTTTGGTAATACAAAACAGAAACTCTTAGATTCTCATGTTATTCTTTATGCAATAAGCAATGGAATGTAAGTCTTACAAATTATCCAAAGTTTTCATACCTAAATATTTTTAGGATGAGAATATTTATACAAATTAGCCAAATTTTACAATCTAAGATTGATAATTACAAAGGTCTGTAGACATTAATTTTATTCTTCAGAAATATAAAATGTAAAACATAACGATTTATATTTCCAGCTAGTAATGTGTTGGTTTTTTTNAACTTAACAAATAGTAGATTAAACCATTAAGAGGTTTAATTTTTCTTCTGGAAAGTTATGTCTGGGGGCAGACAAGGCTGAGCTGACATGTCTTCTCTAAGACTCACCTAGGATCTGAGCTTTGTTTATTTTCTCCATCATCCTAAGCACATGGATCTATGTCTAATGATTGCAAGATGGCTGCTCACCGATCATAACAAAGTCATCAATGCTTACTGGAAAGTAAGAGTTCTAGGACCTCTGGCTGCTTGAGATGCCGGATGTTTGTTCAGGCCATCTAATCTTTCTAATCTTTGTCATTAGAGTCACTCCCAGCTTCAAGGGAGGCTGGAAAGTTAAATAAAGTTATCTTTCCAACTTTTGTAGTAGAAGAATATGAGAAAGAAATTGAGTGAATGAATGGGAAATGAATCCATCTACACTTCCAGCAACTGCCACACTTCCAAACCAATTAAATCTAATGCCATCTGCTTAAGTATCACTGCCATTGTCATTATCATGGTTCCCCCAAATGATACAACATGTTGTTGGGTAGATGGTCCACACATCTCTTATTATTGCAAATTTTGGATCACATCAAAATATTGTGCTAATCTCAAAATTTAAAAATAATTTTCCAGACAATGTTCTCATGAATAATACTTAACTACATAGAGCTATTTCAAGGCTCCCTCGTTTGTCAAGTAATACCAGAAAGAATCTTAGAGATCAATGTGATCTGAAGTCCTGTTATGTACCTGGGCCCACACACAAACTGGCAAGTCAACAGGCACATCCTTTAAGCATAGGCAGACAGCCTCTTAAGAAGTAATCGAAACTACTTTAACAATTACTGCTCTTCCATCTTAACCTCTGAATTCAGAAACAATTATGGTTCTATGGTTATAATTACCTGGATGCATAATGGAATGAAGACACAGATAGGGTTTTCTTTTCTCCCAGAAAATCTTCCAGTAAAGACAGCAACCTGTGCTTTTTCAGTTCCTAACATTTGATGTAGTAGAGAACAGTCTCAGAGGGACACTCCTCTCTGTGCAGTAAGAGAGTGACAGCAAAGCAAACAGGAGCAGATGAAAGAGCCTACCCAAGGAGTCCTAAGATTGTGTGTGTGTGTGTGTGTGTGTGTGTGTGTGTGTGTGTCTTTCCGTGCATATGGGGGAAGAGAAAACAAGCACTGTGGGTTGAGTCGCCTGTTTGTGTTTCCCACTGACAGTCTGTTTGAACATCTGTTAGTCCTGCAACATCCTTCTCACCTACTGACTCTGAAGAACCTGCCAGAAAAACGTATCCTTCAGTGTGCAGTGTACCAATGCACTACGCTCAGGGCAAGTGCCACTGTCCTCAAGCCAGTGTATCAATTCACTATGCTCAGGTCAATTGTTGCCACTGTCCTCAGGCCCACAGAAGTGACTGTGATCATAAAAATGAGCCACTAAACCTAAGTCAGTCTTACCGGCAAAGACAACCCAGAGTTAGCACATGAGGATACCAAAAACCCATATCTGGAAGTCTTCCCGAGGAATTCACCAATCCTCATATTAGATACAAGTCTGGGCTATATGTTCATTTTTCTAGATAATGTGCCTATATGTTTTGCGTATTTCAAAATATGCCTATTACTAAAAAAAAAACATTTTGAAGGGTGTTTTCTCATCAAAAAGGGGCACTAAGTAATCATACCCTCCTATAAACAGTCAGCATATCCTCAGAAGAAGCCCATGCTGACTAAAGGAAATGTAGCATCAGAAACCAGTAAAACCTCAGAATAAATAAGCCCAGCTGCTAGTGAGCTGAAGCCCCTCAGATTCCCTTATAGCATCTCAAGGTCTCCATTTTCTAAGGTATAAAACAACAGTTGATTTCTGAGATCACTTCCAGCTCTGAGAAATACCATGATTCTGTGAGCTAGCCCTGTGATACAAACCAGGAAACCAACGGCTGAGAACCTGGAACCTTCTCTTTATTCCCTTTGGCATCAGCAAGTACTTATGCAAATAGTCATATTTTCTTCTAAGACTTAAAGTGTCCATTGATAAAGGGTTCCTTTAGCACTTCCCACAGAGGTGACTAAAGATTAAAAGTACTAATATTTTTCAAATGCTTAAACATAACTTGGAGAAAAACATTTCGGAGAAAATATCATGCACAGATTTTTGTCTAGGGTTTCAGTGATAAGATGTGGCTTGATACTTCAATCTCCAGCTGCAACAATATGAATTAACTTAAATAAGAACTTTAAACTGAGGTTTCGATAATTCTTCTACAACAAATACATGTCACAGGGAAATACAGCTGAACTAGTATTTTCAATTGCATTAATGGATAATGTGGCTAAGGATTAAAGCTGTTTAAAGAGCACATACTCCAGTGCAGACATGACAGTGCACATTCACTTCCCTCTGCCTCCTCCACTAAGCACAACCGTAAATCCTGGAAATGATGCCACAGCCATTCAACAGAGACTCGAAACAGTGGAAAGAGGCTGGTGGACTGGTTGATGGCCTCTGGCCACAGGAATAACACAGCAGTGAGGTTCACAGGTGCAAAGTCTCCTACCTCTAACCTAGCCATAGATGGCAAGCGAGATTCATTCTTCCTATATCTAACTAGGATTGAGCTAAAAACAACAGGTAGCCTTAAATGCACAGACATGGGAATCCAGTCACAACAAGCTCCAGGGCAGAGAATGCTCCTTATTTCTATGGCCTAAAACCAATATCTTTCTTCACCTAAGGAAACATGCAGCCTGTGCTGGGGGGGCTCCTTCTACCCCATCATGTGGCAGCAGCAGAATTGAGAGGAAAATCCAGATGCACCAAGCAAAGCAGGCAGACCATAAACCACTAGGGATTAAACTGTCACTAAAACTGCTGCCCCACAGATATGGACCCAGGCCTGCATGTTAAACATAAAGCGAATAACTACCTGCTGTGATGCAATATTGAAGGAGGACCCGGAGCCTCCTAACATGATAGCATAAATAGATGGGTAGATAGATAGATAGATAGATAGATAGATAGATAGATAGATAGATAGATAGATAGATAGATATGGATAGATGATAGATAGCAGATAGATGACAGCTAGATAAATGTATGAATAGAAGTATATAGATAGCGGGCGGTGGTGGCGCACGCCTTTAATCCCAGCACTCGGGAGGCAGAGGCAGGCGGATCTCTGTGAGTTCAAGGCCAGCCTGGGCTACCGAGTGAGTTCCAGGAAAGGTGCCAAAGATACACAGAGAAACCCTGTCTCAAAAAACCTAAAAAAGAAAAAAAAAGAAGTAGATACATAGATAGATAGATAGATAGATAGATAGATAGATAGATAGATAGATAGATAGATAGACAGTCTACTGTGTAGTCACAACCTGAATGGGAAACTGACACCAACTCTATGCCTTCCATGGAGAAAGGATATGCTTTATGGAACTATGCAGCTATCAAAGTTCTAACAGATACCACTGCTGGATGAGCAATCCCAGAAGAATTTCAAGTAAGAGAACAATCTGAAGGGGCTCATAAATTATTATNGTTTAATTTTTAGAAATAAAGTAAGATTAGAATTCATAATAAGAGGATAGAAAATCTAGGGAGAAGCAAGCAGATCTGAAAAGATCAAATAGCATTTCTAAATGTGAGAAAAGAAATCACTTCAAGGAACAAATTAATCAATGGATAAGACATCAGTTAGGATCGGAACACCTATGGAATGCCTCTGGACAGCCACCCAAAGATCTTTCTAATTATCTGTAATTGGAAGGTAATACAGAGGTGATAGATTTGACAGATGAAAAGAGAGGATCCAGTAGGACTTTCACAAGCAGTGATAGAATGGAGGCAAGGTGAAATAGGCTCAGATATGCTATGAATTCTTATTAGGAAACACAAGAATCCTCTGGTTAACTAAGCACTCAAAAGCCCACGAAGAAACAGTGAAAGCCAACCCACAAGTGAACACACTCCAGTGAAACAGGAAAACATCAGGGACAAAGAACATCCCAGGAGCCAACTTATCAACATTAGTGACTGGAGAACTGTGTCTTCAAAGTAATGAGGAAAACAATTGTCAAGTTTGGATTCTCCTCCCAAACACGCTATTATTTAAGAACTGGAATGAGACACAGTTTCAAACAAGCAAAGGAGACTTAGAGATTTCTGTCATCTTGAGGAACAGAAATCCAAAGGAAGAAGAGAAATACAAAAAGCATGGAAGATATGACTCAAGTTAAGTAAGCACTGACTATAAAAACAATCAAAAGACCCAATTATATAAAGATGGCATGTAGTATAAAAATATGGTAGAACTACTTTGCTAAAAAAATTTGAAATCAGAGTCTCAAGATGATAAAATTATGAGGTCTTTCTATAGTTCTAGAAAATAGACATTTTCATCCACTGTATCTAGGAAGACAAAATAAGAAGCTAGATGTGGTAGCTCACACCTATAATCTCAGAACGTTAAAGTAGAGGTAGGAGGACTGGGAGTTCAGGGTCTTCCTCAGCTACAGAGTGAGTTCAAAGCCAACTTTAGTTACATGAGACCCTGTCTCAAAAATAATAATACTAAAATAAAATAAATTTTAAAAAGACAAAACAGAATGATAAAGTCTTAAAAACATTTTAAAGTCATGAAAAATAGAANTAGGATATATAATATTCAAATTAATAGACAGAAAAGAGGAGATAGAAACTGTAAACAAAAGTTAGGAAAGAAGGACAAATCATGGAGGCACGGAAGAACAAAGAAGTGTCCTTCANTACCAACTGACAACACATCTCAAAAGGTAAATCAATTAAAATTGGTAAAANGAGCATGTGAAGGGGACATTGTCACAGATTAGTGTCTCTAGCAAATCACCTCTGACATTAAATTAGTATGCAGTTTCCTTAAATACTACTTTATTATAAACATGTGAGGAAGAATGCGGGTTGACGAAGCCCTGAAAAGGTGGCGGAAATAAACCACAGTGTGAGTCATCCCAAAGCTACAGGGATCCATATCCATTCGCCACTGGATATGGCTTCTGTAGAAGAGATTATGTGTGGCTGTGGACAACGGGATCCTCTACAACCCCATCATTCCCCTNGGTTTGCAATCACNGAAGGCATTTGCTTAAGAACATTCTCAGAGGTTGAGACAGCAAGTCCTTCCCAGTAGAAAAATTTAGCACATCATATTGTCCACCATGCTACTACAAGGTGCTTACAATTAGTGCTCAAGGGAACCACGTGTCTGATAATCCACAACCCACATGAAGCTTGTTCTAAATTATGCTGCTTGGGTTTCTTAGAAAGAGCAATATGTTAAGTTTCATGCTGCAACATTTTTCTTTAAATTACCAACATCCAAATCTTTCTAACTCAGGACCTGTTTTTTTCTCTCAAGCCNAAACAGGTAGAATAAAGTCATAACAGCAAACTGAAACTCTTTACACCGCCCCATTTTAAATGGATTGTAAGCCAACACAGAAATATCTTTCCCAAACACACATACACAGCACCTGTCATTATTAAATATTGTCTCAACCTTGACAAATGACTCCAAGAACATGAAACTACGTATGATTTACTTCTTGCTCCTCAATCAAAACCAACCCTATTAGAAGAGTAAACAGGCATATCCGAGCAGGTACCCTCCAGGGAAATGTAAGATAATTCATCTTGGCAAAATATGCCAAGCTGGAAATAAATGAAGAAGCCAATCAAATGAGGAAATACAAGTAGACACATTGCAAAATTGCTTAGCTCACAAATATATCAGAAAAATAGAAAGATGATGGATCTGTTTGCTAGACATCCCAAATATATCAATCATGTCATCTCAACTATTCTATTCTTTTTAATACTTTACTTGTTTTTTGGTAAATTAACAAACTGGCATCATTATCTTTATAAAAATCAAAAATAATAGAAACTAGAGTAAATTTGCTCCTTGCTAAGTCCTACNAGTATTGATTCGAAGAGCTAAATAGGCCAATTTTACACTGAAAACATATGTTTATATTAAAAGGGATTTCTCTTTTCTGGGATGACAGAAGATAAATGAGGTACACNGGGCAGAAATCACAACTAAATTTGCTTTACCCGAAATGAAATCATTGGCCTTCTCCACCTTCTTGGCAATACATGTCCACAGAATTTCCAGGTCCTTCCTCCTCAGGTCATACATAAAAACATTGGGATCTCCAAATTGGGGGTGGGGGGCTGAAAATCATTGCATAACAAGTGATTTTAGCAGAAGAAAATGAAATTATGATCTACTAAAACTGCATGGACTTTTATTATTTTAATTATACATTTTAACTTAATTTGCCTTTCTCACAGGAACTTGCAATAACTGGACAGTGCTACATCTCAAAGATGTCTGTGATCTACGGAACAGCTATATCTCATAAAGATCTAACGTAGGTATGCACAGAATGCATTTCTGTTTAGTAGCATCATACACCTGTGATGTAAACCTAAGATACCTGCATGTAATTTTTTTAAGTCAGTTTTGCTTTAAAATCACCCCAGGCATGCTGTGTCATGCGGATGATGAACACCTGATTAAAAACTAGTCCTCCCCACCTTCCTCTTTATACTTGGTCAACACCGTGGCTTCCTGGGGCTCAGGTTTTTGTGTTGAGTGCAGCACATGGAAAGCGGTGTGTGAGGAAGAGAGGAAAACAGAACCGGGAGAGGAGACAGAGCAGAAGGAAAGTGAGGGGCAGCGGGCCTCCTGCTCCCCGGTCTTGGAGTGTCTCANGGCAGCCCAGGCACCAGAGCTTGCCAAAAGTTCTGGGCAGAGCCTTGGTGCTGCAGCGACTTGGATACGCCCCGCTTGGGGACCCAGCTACCTAGGTGTGCGGGAGCATCCTGCGGCAGCAGCCCGGCAAACTCTGGGCAGTTGGCCCCTAGGCACCACCAGCTCATCACCGCCCACTCGGGGCTCCGCTCGGGGAATCCTTCTGCCTGGCCACGTCTCCAGGCTCGCTCTGCTTCCCAGTGACTGGCCAAGAGGTCCAACGGCCCAGCGGCCGAGACTGAGAGTGCCCAAGGGAAGGGGTCCGTGGGAGGACTGGTTCCCAGGGGCGACCGGAACGCGCCTAGGCTGCCATACCAGCCTCGAGGCTCCAGAGCCCGCAGTTGGTGCGGCCGCGGTGCGGTGCGGTGCGGCAGGAGGCGAGGCATCCTCAACCTCAGGCTGCGCTCCCGCGCCAGGCTGCCCCGTGGGCGAACCCTGGAGATCCGGGAGAGAGCGACNCGCAGCCTCATCTCAGGATACCGCGGCCACCCAAGAGGGGCCACCAGCCCGCGCTGAGAAGCTCGGGTGCCTCTCCTGCGCCTCCGGACCCCGGACCGCCACCGACTGAGCCTGGAGCCGCTGCTCCCCCACACCTCTCGCTCCAGCACTGTGCCGTACCCGAGACCCAGTCACCCTGACTGGATGCTGCGGCCACCGAGGCCACCACCTGTGAGCCGCGGAAGCTGGGGCCTCTGGACCGTCGCCCTTGGCTCCTTTCCTCTCCATCCTACCTGGCGAGCTCCCCGGCACTCCACGCGCGCGACCGCAGGGGACTTTTGCAGAAGCTCCCTCACTGCCAGCCGGCGCTCGCTGCAGCCTCCTTCCACCGCGGCTGGAGGATTACGCGCAGCCCTGCGTGCCCATCAGCCGGTGCGGACGATCCCGGGTGGAACCTCAACTCGCCAGCCCCCGCCCCCATTCATAATCCCCGCGGCCGTCTGCCACTACACGCCGCCCCCGCCCCCGCGCTCGTTCCCGCTCACTGGCCCTGCGATGTGTCAGTGGCTAGCTGTTCATCTGCCACCCAGACAGTACTAAGGGCTCCCGCACCTCCTGGCTGCAAGAAAGGGGGATGGAGGCCCCCGGGGGTGGGCGGGTGAAGAGAGCCTGGCTCATCACTCAAAGAGCCAGTGGGAGCTCAGGAGCCCACTGCTCTCCTGTTGCACAAAGGACTCCCTGAGGGATCAGCTCTGTGTTCCTGAACCAAAGGGTCATACATATCACTGCTGAGGATGTGCTCCAGCAACAGTCTGAAAGAGGGTCCCATAACTTAGGGATTTATGTGACTCAGCAACAGGCTTAGGCACCTCGACCTGAACTACTGATCCTGCTTTAAGAAAACAGATGGGCGGAGTCCTGTCACCGTGTGGTGTGTGTGTGTGTGTGTGTGTGTGTATATGTGTGTGTGTGTGTGTGTGTGTGTGTGTGTGTGTGTGTGTGTGTGTGTGTGTGTGTGTTACTAGCTATCCAGTTATTCAGTCCTTTTAGTCAGAATGTAAGAGAAAGAAGCTGGCAAGAAAAAGGGGAAGCTAGCGAAGGGGTGACTTTGTACATTGAACTACCAACCTAATTAAAGACCAGACTTTCATGGATACTTTAGCCTGTCTCTCAATTCATCCCCATGACCTAACCGGCATTTTGCACGAAGCACAGAACATGGTATCAGACTGACGGTACCAGGATGGTTGGGACATTAATCTGCATCCCCGCAGCTTGCCATCTAATGGGAGAAACAACCATAAAACCCGAAACGGGCAATCTAAACATTCCACTATGAAATATGTCTCAATTGCCCAAGTGGAGGCAAGTTTCTTTGTGTGAGAAGGAGAAAAGGTCAGGAGTTTCGAGTCTTTCTGAAGTATCCATACTAGAGGGCATATAACGGCTCACCAAGGAAGTGGCAGTAACTTTCCATAGTTTCCCATTGACCCAAACCACACAGGACCGGGGACACCTATANCATGTGGGTGATGGGACTTTACCAACTCCCGCTGTGCACTGTTTCCTCCTACACTACAGGGAAACACCCAGACCTCCAGCTGCAACGCTGCCAACTGTCCAGAGGCTATTCTGCTTTTCCTGCNTTTTGCTTTGTATTACATGCCATCCACTGCATCCATTCCCTTGAAATTGAGCCCAAAGTTAATAACCCAAAGACAATGAGCCTCTGGAGGGAAGCCAAAAAACCCTGCGATGTCACGGTTCTGACATAGTCTCTTTTTCTGAACTACAGTGAGAATTAATTAGCTATACTTATTAAGTATGAAGACATCATTGTCCAAAGACACAGTGGATGGGAGCCTAAAATGTGACTTAATCTAAGTAAAATAGAACCAAGTTGAGTGGCATGCTCCCCCTCTCTGGATATTAAAACTGGAAAAATTAATAGCTACTAAATTTTTCAAGGATATTCCATCTTCTTCAGAAAAAAAAATCAGTCCAAATCATTCTTGTTGCAAATAATAATAATTGAATAGATTAATCATGGCATCAGTTTTTTAAACATCTTTCCTGCCTCTTGCTGGAATTTATACACTCTAACAAAGAGAATATGGAAAGATTTAAATAACATTTTCTTCAGATTAATACATATTTTACTCATAAACTCCAAAGTACTTTTAAAGGTTGCTAAGAGCAGTTGCATTCGGCCAGAAGTTGCATGGAAAAGTCCTTAGGAGATGCAGCTTGAATTAACCAATGAGACAATGGAAGGCACAAGCAAAAAAGTATAGTGCCAAGAAATAAAGACTCTACGCTAAAATGCAAAAACTCTCTCTCCAAAGCTGGAAGAGATGCAATAGAATCAGGAGTAGGGCAGAAAAGCACAGAGAGAGCGATGGGGTCAGAGGTGCTTGGTTTTCAAGGAANACAGCAAACCTGAGCNAGCAAAACCACCATTCTCAAAGAGACTGAAATCAGTATGAAATGCAGAGGCGCTGGNCTCTGCTTCATTTAACAATTTGCATCAAAAGGTGGGCATTTTTTGTTTGAGAATGCTAAAGTTACCTTGAAACTTAACATCAAGAACTTTCTCCAAAGACTTTCATCACGAAAAGTAATAATCCACTCAATAATGAGTAGAAGAAACATAGAAGAAACTGACACTGAATGAAAGAGAGATGGACACAGGACAGATACCAGGATACATTAGCACAGTTCCAAAAGAAACATCAAACTTTACCAATGGGTAACTGGGAAATGTTCCACAGAGTGGTACAATTCTGACTGACTTTTATAGGAATAGGAGGATTAAACGGAGAGGACGATGGGAAAGCACAGTAAAGGAGAGANTATGGGGAGGAGCAACTAACACTGAAAGGTCTTTGAAAAACCANATGGAAATCTACTACTGTAGAAGCCTTCGTGTGTGTGTGTGTGTGTGTGTGTGTGTGTGTGTGTGTGTGTGTGAAAGGAATTTAAGTGGAGTCACCATATAATGGGGTAGACAATTCCCTGAAAACATGTCTTACACCAACAAGCAAAAACTCCAGTGCCAGGAATGGATTACATTTTGTTGAATCATTAGCCAAAGAGGTCCCATGGGTGCCTATCCACCCTCCCACCCACCCCTCTAAAAAAGCTACAGGCTATTACTCTCCATATGATTGCTCTCTGTAACCTGATGGTAAGGCCCTATTGGTAAAGACACAACTTACTATGTCATCAAAATTAGAGAAACTGAGATGGTGCCTCACTAGGCACTTCACTCCTACTGACTAGTGGTCATGGTGTTAGAAGATACTTTATATACTGCTGGGAGAGAAAAGTAACCATCATTTTTACCCCACTACAAACCCTGCAACCTACAACAGTGGCCTGCCTGCAAGATACACTGGAGCAGCAGTGGCACAATGCTATGGGAATAACCAAACACTTTTTTATTGAATTTAAAGCCCACTCCGTGAGATAGAACCCATAACTAATAATGTTAAGGTTGTCAAGAACCTGAGACTAAATAGGTCATGGGCCTATATGAAAACCTAATACTATTATTCTGTTAAAAGAACATAGCAACATAATGACTCCTAATGACATATTGCTATAGGAACAATGACATATTTCTAACGACATATGCCACAGAACAAAGCATTGTTCAGCCCTCATCAAAGAAGCTTCTTCTTGCAGGAGATGCTACCTAAGAGATCTACAAACGGACAATGTACAGTGATAGGGTTTGGACCACTCAGCACTAAATGGAATGTCTTTATCAAATGTTTCTCCTCAAAGC
>LZPO01066378.1:193348-208632 GCA_001675575.1 Neotoma lepida | reverse complement strand
TTTTTTTTTAAGCAATAAGAGCTAGGTCTTCAGGGAACAATGATCTCTTACAAGCATATTTCCCATAGTGTGTGTGTGAAGTTGTTGTTTTTTTAATCATGCTATAATATTTGTGTATGAAATGCCTTGCAGTATAGATGTTAATTAAGGTAGTGTGTAAAAGACATCAAAACCTTGCATGATTATCTTCTTCCCCAAATAAAAACTCAGGTGAGGAGGATGAAATGAGATAATATAAGGAAGAATAAGAAAAAGAGAAACTGTCACAGAAATGAAAATAACACTAAAAAACACAAAAGTTACGAGACAGCAAAAACAGATATGAAAGTGGCTGAAGTTAAATAAAAATAAAGAGATGGTTTCTAAATGATATGAAAGGGTTGTCTTCCTCTGTCAAAATACAGTACACATGACTAGCATTTGTGAAAACGAACCTTACCGGTTAATCAGTAAAAAGAGCTTCCATTCTTGAAACTGCAGGAAAAGGACTTGAGCCCACATGATAAAAACAAACCCCACATAGGAGAAAGCACTGATCCATAAGGGTTGAGCCAAGACACATACTGACAAATCATTGAACTGTTTTCAGATCCTTCTCATTTTTATCATGTTAGTTATTAAATTTTGAACATAGAGGAAACATCCTGAAGCTAAAAAAAGAAAAGGTGAATCGTAAAGGAAAATAAATAAATCAGTTTTCTTCGAAGCACCATTCAGAGCCTAATGCCAATGAGACAACATAAGACTAGGCCAAGGAAAGACTACAGAAGGCAAAAGAGCCATNGAGGCCGAGCTGCTCATCAGACATAAAGGGCCAGTTTAAAACATTAGAAGTCAAAGAAGAGTCCTTGCATATGAAGGAACAAATCTGGGAAANCTTTCTCGAAGTNCTGGTGAACAGTGAACACACATCTTATTCCAAGACCAAGAATGTAAAAATATGAATGACATCATGTGCAGGATTTTGGAGCATGGAAATGACACAAGTCACAAAACTCAGAAGGAAAAGAAAAAGGTGACTGTGCTTATAGTTAGCTCACTGGCTGACTCATCTGGAGTTGCTGAGGCTGACAGTGTCATTTAAGGCTGACATATAAGTGGTAGACTAAGCTTCTGCAATAATATAAAGATAATCCCTATGAAATTGAACTTTTAAACAAAATACTATATGGATAAAATGCANTGTAGAGAATGTATGTCAGTTATCATTGTTTATAACTAATGGTTGTATAGAAAATAAGAGCATTTGGCTATTATATAAAGATATAAAAGAACCCACTAGAAGTCAAATCTATTCCTTAAAACACACTTATACTTGTGTACGTGTACATACACGCTGTGTAACAAATGTGTGCATACAACTCCTCATATATATTCAAATATTGACACATCTCTCAACTGGTAATTAGTTTTTTGTTTTAAGACATTTTTAAAGGATAATTAAGCTACATTTAAAAAAAAGTCAATGCTCCATATGAGAGCTACATAGAAAGATTCAAATTGTAGAAAAGAAAAGGAAGGTCACACATACAAACCCCAACTCCACATATTCAGGGTAAAAAAAAAACAGAAATAACAACAATAGGGTAGAAGCTGCAAGAAACAAGTCAGATCAAAACAAATACTATGTGAGAAAAAATAATAATGTATGTAAAACAAAAAATAAAAACCACAGTGAAGATGTGAAAGTTGTGAATCTCTGTGAACCAAGTGTGNGCAGGAACAGCACACTCAAAGCAGATATTACAGGAGACAGAATGACAGGCTGAAAGGAAGAAACAAAGCCAGGAGAGTCCTCTTCATGTCTCCAGTCTAAACCTGGGTATAAGTACATCCAGTGCCTCAAAAGTAGAGATGACGTGTTCTTTTTGAGACCTAATTTACATCATTTTTTATGAATGTAAAATTGAGGGAAAATGATCATTGTTATGGTTTGAACATGAAGGGTGACTCAAAAAGCCTCATGTATTGAATGAAGCCTTAGTCACTACCTCAGGGTACTATTGGGGAAGGTGATAGGTACTGTTTCAGAGGGTCATGGCTGGAGGAATTAGTCACTTGAGCAGGCCCTCTCTGCTTCTCCCTCTGAGTACTAGAACTTGGGAAACTGTAGGTCAGATTTTCCCTCCTTTAAGTTGCTTTGCTCAGGTATGTTGCAGAAGCCCAGCGTGACCAACATCCATACATCATGTCAGAAGGATAAGATGCAAAGAAATAAGGGGGCATGTGCAATGTTCTGCAATCCTCATCACACAAACCTAAAGATGAATAGAAAATCAAAACAGCAGAAGTACTTCTACTTGGAAACTGTAAACCAAAACTACTTACTGATTCCTAGAAACAAAACTAGCAACTTCTATAAATCACAATATGTGAAAACACTATCAGGAACGTGAGGTTAGAAAACTAATGACTAAATAAACAGAAGGAAAATAGAAGAAATGAAATAAACAATTTAGGGGGCTCAATACATGAGTTAGAAAAGGAAGTTGTCCCAGTTAGCGTCTCTGTCGCTGTGATAAAACCATGACCAAAAGCAGCCTGGGGGTTGACAGAGAATACTTCATCTTAACAACCCCGGGTTATACTCCATCACTGAAGGAATGCAGGGCAGGAACCAAGAGGCAGGAACTGATTCAGAGGCTGTAGAGGAATGATGCTCACTGACTTGCACCCTGTTTGGTTTCTTATACAACCCCAAACCACCAGCCCCGAGGACAGCACTGACCACAGTGAGCTGGGCCCTCCCTACCTTAATCACCAATCAGGAAAATGCACCACAGTCTTGCGTATAGGTCAGTCTGATGGAGGCAATTTGTCAATTCACCCTCTTCCCAGGTGACTCTGCTTGTGTCAACAAAGACTACTCTGCACAGAACCTAACTAGAACTAAGATGTAATTCCCTGGTAGAAATATGGTTCAGTGGCAGAGTACTAATGTAACTTCTGCAAAGCCTTGGACTTTGAAGAGCTGCATTTTGAAAATAGAAACATAATTCCAGGCGTGGTAGCTCATGCCTTTAATCCCAGGGCTCAGGAGACAGAGGTAGGTGGATCTCTGAGTTTGAGGCCAGCCTGTTCTACAGAGTGAGTTCTAGGACAGCCAGGGCTACACAGAAAAACCTTGTCTCGGAAAACCAAAAGAAAATAGGAATATATTGCCAAAATAATTGCTCAACCAATCAATCAAGAAAAACTATATAAATATAAAAATAGATACAACAAAGAAACAGAGAATGTTAATATACCCCCTAAGGTCTGATTTAATCAATAGTACAATTTCCCTTGCATTTAAAATATTTTTTCTCCCTTAAGAGAGAAATTAAACACTATCATATCAAAGATATAGCATCTCCATTGGGAATGCCTGCTCCACTACAAGGAAAAAAAAACATTTGAGAGCTTGGGCTAAAGGGATACTTTTAGTTGAAAATAAAATTAAATAAGTCTGACAGAGAAAAAAAGATTTTAAAAATGAGAAAATCTTCAATGACTCATATCCCTCCAAACAAATTATCAAGTCAGTAAGATTTTCCCAAGGAAATTTTACCAAACTCTCAAAAAGTGGGTTATGCTTAGAATGTGTAAACTACTAAAGAGTTGTAGTTTTAACTTTATAAATAACTTTAATTTTATAAAGTATGGGCATTGATTACATAAGGACTTCACATAAAAGAAATATATCAATCAACCTTACTTATAATGTTACTTAGTTAAATAATCACATCCAGAGAGCAAAAACCATAGGATTCTCTCTAGAAATATTGAAGTGGCATTTGAAAACATCAGGAACCATTCTTCATTTAAAAACCTTCATAGTTACCTAGGCAAGCATGAATGTTTTCATCACAAGATATAAAAAAGTACATCTACTTCAGGAAAAAAAAAGCTGTATCTAAAGAAAAGATGTTAAAGGTATTTCCACAAAAAATAAGATGAAAGTGTGAGGCAATATTATAACTACTTTTTAATGTCATGATGGGCCTATAAAGTCAATATGGAAAGAAGAAATTGAGTGTTGAAGTTAAGGAAGTATGTGGTGGTTAATTTTATGTGTCAGTCTGACCTGGACTGCTGCAGAATATTTGATCACACTGTGTGAAAGGCACCTTCTGATTGGTTTAATCATGAGCTGAATGGCCAATAGCTAAGCAGGAGAGAATAGGCAGGAGTTCCAGGAGAGAGAGGAACTCAGGAAGAATCTGAGGTGCATGGCATTAAGAGGCAGAAGGAATCTGACATATAGGATAGAGGAGAGGTAACGAGCCACATGGCAGGATGTAGATTAATATAAATGGGTTAATTTAAGTTATAAGAGCTAGTTGAGAACAAGCCTAAGCTAAGGCGAAGCTTTCATAANTAATAATAAGTCTCCATGTCATTGTATGGGGGCTGACAGTCCAAAGAAAATTTGACTACATTTGGTGCCCAACATGGGGCACATATATCCACATANGACCTAAGAAAGATGAAAAAAGTTCTGGACACAGAGCCAGACGGGCTTCCTATTAACAGCCATCTCTCAAGTAGGCCCAGTGCTCACAGTGAACAGAGGTGCAGCTCCTTTAAAAGACTCTGCTGTGCAGTCAAGTACTTGAGCAGCCAACTCAGTATGCTACCCAACGTTGGGTAGAAATGCCTGCCACAGCAAGGTCCACCAACTTCCCAGAGCTGGACCAGTAAACGAGGCTCTAGGTGGGCACGAGGCTAAGCCCTCACAGAAAGGCAAACAGTGGCTGCAGTCCAGAACCAATAGGATAGACTGCTGGACCAGGCTGAGGGGGGCAGAGCCAGCTGCCAGCACCATGTGCTAAGTGGAGTTGCACAGCAGATGGCCTGGCAGTTTAAGNTTTAGCTCATGCAGTAAGAGAAGGCTGCAGATGCACAAAAAGTCAGGCCCAAACTGAGAAAACCTCTAAACAGGTACAGTATGCTTTAAAATATGCTTAGATGATAAAAAAGAAAGAAAGAAAGAAAGAAAGAAAGAAAGAAAGAAAGAAAGAAAGAAAGAAAGAAAGAAGAAAATGGATACAGTCAGTCATACAAAAAAATAATTTGAAAATAATAAAGTAAAATCTTTAAAGAAAAAGTAAATTAATATAAAAAGAAAAAACCATGTAAGGATAAGAAATATACAGGATGTCTGGATCCTGTATGGTGTTTTATGACTTTGAAGTTTTGAATGCTGATGAAGAAAAGGACAAATATTGCTGAGAGACATTGGATTTTAGAAAAAAAAAAACTGCTAAATTAAACCAGCATGTATTTTAAGGATCTCTTAACTTCAGAATGGAAGTCAGGAAATGTGTTGTTTTGNGGGGAGAGACTATGCCTTTGATTCCACAGAAAACAAAATGTTATGTATTCCTTCAAAATTAATAAAGATCAGATTTGACTGGGGGAGACCTTCTAAAAATTGTGGCTGCAGACATGAAGGAAGAAACCAAGAAAAACTGTAAGACAAGTGATGTATATGCTGACTCATCTGGTATAGGAAAAGCTCTGAGACTGGACAAGACATGATAAATCTTGTTGGCTACAGAGTCCTCATGACTTACTGTTACANGCCATCCTTCCATATGGCATGGATGGAGATTTATATTACAGTTTGGTTTTGCAGTCCAAATGGACATATAAAATTGACAGATGTCTTTTACGCTGAACATAGAACAAAAAAGTCATCTTTAGCTGATTTATGTACATTGCACAGTCCATACTTGTATTAATGCAGATATGTATGCTACCTTTAAAAGTTTGTGTGTTTTCAGAACAAAAGGACCAAACATTAACGAAGCAAGTAGCCCCAGGTGATCCAACCTCTCAGAATGCCTCTGTTAAAGTTTCCTCCAAAATCTGCATCTAGGACAACTTCAAAGCAGTTAGCTAAGATGGCCCAGCCTCATAGACTACTACAACCAGGACTTGAGGTAAGCCCTGCGCTTTCCCCTCACACCAACACTGGACAACAGCTAGCTCTCCCAGGATTTGACCATCATCTCANCTTTCTCAGGTTCCCGAGAAAGTTTGTGGTGATTAATTTTATACGTCAATCCAACCTAGACAGATGCCTAGATAGCTTGTTAAACACTATTTCTTGATGTATATCCAAGGATGTTTCTGNAATTTTAATTTGAATCCATGGGCTGTGCCCTCCCCAGCTGTTGGTTGACATCACCCAGTCCATCTAGGGCCTAAAGAGAGCATAAGTCAAAGGAAACATTCTTACTCCATCATTATCTGAGCAGGAACACTGTTCTCTGGCCTTCTGGTTCTCAGGACATCAGTCTGGATAAGGACACACACCGTCAGTTCTTGGCTCTCAGTCTTGTCCTCTGTTTGACTAGAAACACACTACCAGTTTTCCTGGGGTTCCAGCTTGCAAAGATCAGGTGTTGGGGCTTCTCAGTCACCATTGTCAAGGGTGCTATTTCCTTTTAAGAAATACTTTATATAAAGAAGTGTACATCAATATCATATGAGTANATATGTCTTATTCATTCTCTTTCTCTAGGGAAGCCCAACTAATATATGGATAAAATCATTTATNAAATAAATGTGAGAATATCTAATGCAAGTAAATCAATTGAAAATCATTAAAAATAGTTAATACACCAACATATGGAAGATATATAGAACCAAAGTAAGATTATATGAAGAATAAAATATCTCACATTGACAACAAAAAACTGAAATATCAACAATAAGTCAATCAGGAGATGTAGAAGGTTTTTATGCAGAAAACCCTAGAAAATTACTAACAGACACAGAAGGAAAGCATGAACACATGNAAAGATAAGCATGTTTTGAATAGATCATAGGATCAGGAACTTTGAATTAGAGTATTAATTTAATTCAATAACAACAAAATATGCTTATTTTAGAACCAGAAATGTCAATTTTAAATTCCATATAGAGGAATAAACCAGAAAGAAAGCTTAGAGAANATTAGCAAAAAGCTAAATTCTAAAAGCCATAAAATGTAGACTGAAAAATTAGGCTATCTTTTAAAAAAAGAAAATTTTATATACCAAAAAGTAAAAGAAGAAATTTTAAAGAAATAAAAACAAACATTATAGGTACAGCCGAGGTCAAAGGATGACCTGCACTAAAAATCCTCTCATTCATTGCTGGGGGAAAAATAAACTAAATCAACTCATATGATAACAATTCAGTCATGTAGATTTACATTAAAAATTCATTTATACCCTGACCCAGAAATTCCATTTTTAACACATTTCACATTTTGGGGGCTAGTATGAACTGAATATAGTGATAGTTACCACAATCAGCCCACATTTGAAATAATGCATATACAAATCCATTTGCTACGGTATTTTAGAAATAACAAAGGCTTGGAATTATCCTAATATTTTTAAAACTAAACTACAGTCATACAATAGAATATTACTATATACCCATTAAAAATTAAGTGAAAGCTTACTGTGGATAGATAGATAAAATTTCCAAAATGTATCATTACCTTAAAAAAGCAGTTGGTTACCTTTGCGTCNCAGAGGAATAAACGTTAAAATATGTATTGGTCTTAATTGAATATGCATTTTAAAAATTCCTCAATGACTACTCAGCCCACAAATGAAGTGGTAACCTACAGAAGTGGAATGGGGCCTGGGACACATGTAGCAAGTGAGGTGTTACATTGTTTGATTTAAGAAACATGATAATTTTTATCTAGTTAAGTGTTAAGGAAAACGCATTTAAAAGTCATTAGAGGTGAATTATGTGTTCTGATCTCATGTACTCCTTTTGATCTTAAGGGAAAATTTGACGGGCCACAGAACAATACTAGTACTGAAAGTGATTTCTTTCCATGAAAAGGTCAAACTAATTTTCACATGAAAGGTATAATCATGTTAGCAGGCATGATTCACATGGCTATTTCAGGTACATAACCTTCCTTTTTAGTTAATTAATCATATACTCAGCTGTCAAAAGGAATGACAACCTCTAAAGTTACCCATAGCCCTATTTGAAAGCTTTTTTATATTAGACTTCAGACCAAGATGGGCTGACGTCAAAGCATGAAGTTAATCCTTGTGACTAGTGAACTTGTAATGAACTGCAAATTCACCTCTGCTCTTCTCAAACGTCAGCCCTTAAATGAGAGAAACTGTTGCTCTGATAAGGCTAACCTCATGACAATGCACGACTCCTACTATATACAGAGCCACCAGCAAAAGTTCAAAGTAAGGGCCAATGCCAGGACTTGGTCAACAGAGATGTATGCAGTGTGGGAGACTACAGATGTGCATTGGATTTGCCTCCTTGACTAGCTTTTGAGAGATGACCTCTTTTGAAGTGAAAGCCCTGTTCCAAAGCAATTCAAATTTCCTGGTTCTGCCCTCTATAACCTACTTCACAAATAAACGTCAGTTTCTCCTAGGTTTCTAAAATACAAATATGGGTTATAATATGAGATATTTGAAACTCCAATGAAGCCAGGTGTTTTAGTGCACACCTTTAATCCCAGCACTTGGGAAGCAGAGACAGGTGTATCTCTGTGAGTTCGAGGTCAGCTTGGTCTACAGAGAGAGTTCCCAGACAGCCAGACCTACAGAGAAATCCTGTCTCAAAGNAAAAAAGAAAAAAGAAAAAAGAAAGAAACTCCATCGATTGCNTTTGTAATAAGAACCAGCACTGTTGGGAAAATGGACAGCCTTCTTTGTGCTGGGATTACAGTAGCCTCCTGGCAGAAGTTGTCAGGTTTCTTGGATAGCCTTGACTATCTGCAATATGTGAGAACTTGTTATGTACACAATAACATGTACTCCCCGGAGCTGCTGAGAGGTTGCAGAGGAAAATGTATGCAGAGTTCTTGGCATGAATTTGAGTCATTAACTTATTTTCTCACTAGTGAACAGACTTAATTTACTTGGCCACAATAAAACCAACCAAATTCCCATGAATTTTCATATCAGTAAATCATTATCTAAGGATCAGAAGGATTCTGAACATAATCTATTAACCAATTCCTATACAGTCTGAAGACTNACGTTGTCTGAACCACAGTCTTTAGAAGTTACAGCAATGCAAATTTAACTAATGAATCGTCTCATTGCAAACACTGTTAATACTACAAATGGCAAAGTGGTGTGAAACAATGTGAAAAACTTGAATATAGATTATTTACTTTCAAAGAACTCATTGATCTGTAGGTGAGAAAAAGCAAAAATCATCCTCATTTGTGATGACTCATCAAAAAGTGAACCTGAAAAACAAGAAGAGATTTTTATTTCTATTCAGTATTATAATGAAGATTTTGTTCTGTGTTTATTCATCCATTTGACATTCGTCAGACATGTAACACATATTGAACACCTCAATAGACCGGGAATGATTCTAATTGCTTAGAATGCAGTGTTGACTAGAGGCAGTTCCNGCCTGCCAATGACAACCAAGGTCAAACCTTGTTTCTGCCTAACCAAAAACTCAATCTTCCAAGTGAATTTTACTCATGATCTGGATTCCACAGCATTGCAGTTACTTGGCCATAGTAGCTTAAAGTACAAAGTTCCAAGAGTTAAGGTGCAAAAGTCCAAGTTCAACTTCAGTAAGCTATGGCAAATGGAGCCCATCTTTCAGGTCACATGGTCCTGATTATCTACAGCTAGGAAATGACCTATGACAAGAAGCAATGCAGTGACTTCCAGCAGCAGGAAAGATTTGGCCTGCAATTACCCATGGACACCAACACTACCCCCATCACATTGAATGTTGTTCTGTAAGTAAGGAATACATTGGCAATACATTCTTGGCATGCAGTCATAGGTCTAGATCACAACCTGCTCAGTGGGCTTAGCTTGGGAAAAGGCTGTGCCCTTAAGCACATCAACACTTAGGGATCATGAGACAAGGGGAACCAGCAATGAAGACTGAAAATCAGGAGAACAAGGACATAAATGACAGTCCCAAACAAATGAGTAATATCTCTAAAGAAGAAAAATTTCTAAAAATGACAAATAAAATATACTTCTTATTAATACAGCAATCACCAATGTTATTGACAAGAGTCAAGTAAGAGGGGAGCAGGGTTTTAACAAAGCAGATTTTTAAAGATTTATTATATTTTTAATTATGCATATGTTGTGGGGAGGAGTTGATATTGCACATGAATGCCTGCAGAAGTCAGAGGCTCTGAAAGCCCGCCCCGGGACAGGAGTTACAGGCAGTTGTGAGTTATCTGACATGGGTGCTGGGAACCAAACTCAGTTTCTCTGCAAGAGTGGTATTCAGTTTGAATTGCTAAACCAGCTCTCTATCCCTAAAGCAGAATTTAAAAGAAGGGAAGGAGCTGAGGAGATATGTTAGTCAGTAAAAATAGAGAAGAGCCAGTAGCCTAGCTCCTCTGGGGATCCTGAAATAGACAGATCTCTGGGGCTGCCTACTTGGGGAATTCCAAGTCAGTAAGAGACCCTGTCTCAAATACATGCACGCGCGCACACACACACACACACACACACACACACACACACACACACACAGGAAGAGCTGACAAGAAATAGATACTATGTTAGGCAGTCTTCTGAACATGTTCTATAACTTGAAACAGAGTAAATCTGAAGCTGAAGGGAAAATTTTTGTTGTAAAAGGGGGCGTCAGAGTGTTTTAAGTGCTGTGTGGAAATACCACAGCTGTCTTGGGAAACTAATCATATAGGATCAACACAATGAAAGAGAAAAGAGAGTTGGGTTCTGTATTTGTTACTTTTCTGTTGCTCTGATAAAACACCATGACCAAAAGCAAATGAAAGAAAGAGTTTATTTCATGTTTTGGTTCCAAAGTGAGTGTCCATACTGGCAGGGGAAGCACACAGTTGCCACTGGAACAGAAAGGAGCAGAGAGAGGAGGAATTGGAAATGGGTCAAGCCTATAAACTCAGTGCCTGCCCCCAGTGATGTACTTCCTCCAGCAAGATTGCACCACTTCCCCCAAATAGTACCACCAATTGGGAACAAGGGTTCCAGTACCTGGGCCNGTGGGGATCCGTCCTCACTCAAACGTCCACAGGATCCTAGACACTGGTAGAAGAGTCCTCAGAAATAAGAACAGTTTATTGAACTAGGAGTGGATTTGAGTTCTGTGAACAAAGATGCAGGAAGCTGGGAAAATGTGATGTTCACATCAAATTGAAATGTTACATAATGTGCCTGTTTTCACATTGAACNTCATGGGTATAGGAGCCACACCAGGTGAGGAAAATGGATCCCATGCTAGAAAATTGACAAAAGANAAAGAATAATGTGACTTTATTTTGTTTTTATCTTTTCTCTTTCTTTCTTTTAGAGACTGTAGAGTGAATTAATTAGGGATAAACAAGTAATATGTTTGTTGGATAACACTGAAGTGAACAGTCATNGGTGCAGTTTAAGGACANTTAGCCTTATGGTGAATTTTTCTTCAGCCACATTTACTCCTAAAAGAAATCCATACGAATAGNGGAATCTATCATTCCCTCTTCTCTCACAAGCAACAACTATTTTATTATATGTCTCTGGATTTGCTAGTCTGAATATACCTTAAAAATGAAACCATATAATGCATGACTTGGAGTCTGGATCCTTTCGNTCCTGTTTTGGGGATCAATTTATCTGCAGGATGATGTATCAGAACTTCCTTTTCTTATGTCTGAATAATACTCCACTTTATGNTGGATATTGTGTTGTCACTGCTGTTTTGTTATAATAAAAAAAGTTACTTTGTANGTTCTTGTAAACCAAAGTTATATGTTAAGTCCANGTTTAGCCACTTGATTGTTTTCCGGAGCAGATGNGCCATTTTGCATTCCCACTAGCAGTCTGTAAGAATTCATGTAGCAGAGCCAACAGGANAGCTCAGTAAGTTAAAGGCACTGGCGGTCAAGTCTGAAAACCTAAGCCTAATCCCCAGGACCCACACGGTGGAAGGAGAAGATTGACTCCTGCCGATCATCCTCTGACCTTCAGTGCCGGGGGTCCAGCTCCAGTGGGGTTCAGGTCCCAAAGAGGAGGCGTGGAGTCTGCATAGGAAGGAGACTAGCATGATCTGAGGGTGAATCAGGATGGCTGCTGCTTTACTGAAAAAAGGGGCCACACCTTTTATACTCTATAACTGCACAAAGGATTGAATGGGGATAGGAGAAAGGNGTTTGTGAGCTGGCATGGGGCTTGAGAGCAGGGACTGAGGCAGCCAGCACTGACCTAGACAAGGTAATAGGCACCACGGCCATATGTTAACAAAAGGGNCACAAGTTCCTCTTGCCAGAAATAGGGAGAATGACTCCCATGTAGCAAGCAGGAACTTTCTTCAAGCCCCTGAGGGAATGGGGTCTTTTGTCTAAATGCCTGACCTTGAGAAAAGGACTTTCTTGGGGGACCAGATACACCATTATAGAATGTTGCAGGGTTTTTTTGTATGGCTTAGTTTATCCAAATAGCTAAAGCTTCAAGTGAGCAAAGATGAAGCTAGACAGATATTACTGTGAATCTGAGAAGACCTTAGGGATTTATAAATCTTGATTATCAAATATACCTCATTTATCAAACAAATCTTATTTATTAAATATACCTTATTTATCAAGCATATGTTACTTATCTAAATTTTCTAGCAGCTTGGTGTTAATTTGTGTGGGAGTAGGCAGAGTCATCANGCTAAATTGTTCCACGGTGCTGGGGATTTCCAAAGAATTATTTNGTTTAAAGAGGCTGCCATTATACACGTCCTCATCCTCCACTGAAGCCCACACAAACTTTCCCAAAGGGAGAGGCATAAGGGAACCCCCATAACACATTAAAAATGAAAGTAAAAAGTGCTGGAGAATTGGGATCGGCAATGTCAAAATGCTGGGACTTTGTCAAGGAACAATGGTTGCCATGTGGTCCACGCCACTTCAAAACATGTGAGTACACACACACACACACACACACACACACACACACACACTCACACACGATAAGTAAATAAAAATAGAATTAAAAATTTTTCAGGCCAGGCGGTGGTGGCGCACGCCTTTAATCCCAGCACTCGGGAGGCAGAGGCAGGCNGATCTCTGTGAGTTCGAGGCCAGCCTGGGCTGCCGAGTGAGTTCCAGGAAAAGACGCCAAAGCTACACAGAGAAACCCTGTCTCAAAAAAAAAAAATTTTTTTTTTCAGAGATCATGTAAGTTTTTGAGGAGACAACTTTCCCTGTGCCCTCATACTTGCTACTGTTTTTTGTTNTGCCTTCCTATAATGCTGGAAGTGGCATCCCCTGAAGTCTGGTTTACATTTCCTGAAGACAGGCTACCTTGACAGTTTTTTCTTGTGTTTATTGACCATTTATTCTATTTTGGAAAAAATATCTGTCTATTTTTAATTGAACTCTCTTTTTATTACTGAGTTGCAAGAGTCTCTTTAATATAGTCTATATGTTCCTTGTGATATATGCAATTTGAAAATATTTCTCCCCTTTGGCAGATTCTCTTTTTACTTTATGACTTCCTTTGAAGCACAAGAGTTCTTAAATTATTTGTGTGTTGGTTGGTTGGTTGGTTGGTTGGTTGGTTGGTTGGTTGGTTGGTTTTTGAGACAGGGTTTCTCTGTGTAAAACCCTTGCTGTCCTGGAGCTCACTCTGTAGACCAGGCTGGCCTCAAACTCACAGAGCTCCACCTGTCTCTGCCTCCCTAGAGCTGGAATTAAAGATATGTGCCACCACCACCCATCCTGCTAAGAGTTCTTAATTTTTATAAACAGATAGGCATCTGTCCCTTATCACAATGTTCTATGATAGTGCANACAGTAAGCAGCTGCTGAAGGAAGCAAGATCTGCTGTTCCATGCTCCGTGTCCAGTCTTGCTCATCTTTATCTTACAAGGACATCATTTTATGTTGTTCTTATTCATCTCCCTCCCCACCCCCGCCTTCCTCTATTCCAACTATCCACCTCTTGCTGGTCCCCCACCCTCCAAAACAGCCCTCTCTTCCATTTTCATACCATGTGTATTCTATTACTCCCTTCCCCCTCCATCCCCCTCCTTTAAGACCTCTTCCTCCTCTCTCAAGGTCTCTTTCCTACCCTATGACTGTGGTTTGAATGACAATAACCCCATATACTCATGTGTTTAAACACGTGGAGCCTAGTTGGTGNAACTGTCTGGGGAAGGGTTAGGAGGCATNGCTTTGTTGGAGGAGGTCTGTCACTAGGGATGGGCTTTGNGGTTACAAAAGCCTATGCCGGACCCGCTCTCATACTCTCTGCCTCCAACTTTTGAGTAAGATGTAAAGTAAGCTCCAGCACTATGCCTGCCTGCCTGCTGCCTTGCTCTGCTCTATGATGGTCATGGACTCGCCCTCTTAAATTAAATGCTTTCTTTTATAAGTTGTTTAGTCATGATATCTATTCACAGCAAAAAGAAAAGACCCACACNCATTTAATTATATAGTCTGTATTTCAGAGAAAACATGGTTCTCTGTTTTATTTTGCTAAAAAATACTCCTCCAAAGTTCCTGATTTCTCTTTTTTTAACAGCTGAATACCATTCCATTTGTATATGTATATGTACTACTTTTTGATTATCTATTCATCTGCTGGTGGACACCTAGAGTATTCAATATTGTAGTTATTGTGAATCACTCATCAATAACCAAAGATGAGTGAATATCCCTGTAGCATGTTGACTTTGAGACTGTCAGATATGTACCCAGGAATGGGATAGCTGGGTCATATGGTTGTTGCATTTTTAGTATTTGGAGAATCTTAGTAGAAATTTCCATNCTGCTGTACCAGTTAAAATCCCCACTAGTGGACATAAAGGTTCCACTTTCCCNACATCCTCCCCANAATGGTACTGGTGTTCTTGGTGGTCGCCATTTAGACTAACATGAGAAGGAATCTTAAGGAAATTTAATTTTTCATTCCCTGCTGACAAAGCAGGGTGAATACTTTTCATAATGTTTGGTCATTTGTATTATTTTCTTTTGAGAATTTTCTATTCAGTTCATTAGTCCACTTATTAATTGGGTGATCAGGAAAGTTGGTGTTCAAGTTTTGCAGTTCTTTATATAGTCTATATATTAATCCCCTGTCTGATGTGTAGTGGCAGAGTTCTCCCTCCCTCCATTTTTTAGGCTGTTTCTTTACTCACATTTCCTTAGCTGTTTAGAAACTTTTCTTATATCATGCAATGTCTTCTGTTCATTTTATTGAGTTATTTCCCATGTTAAAATCTTTTGTAGAAAGTCTTTCTTATGCTGATATTTGAAGTATTTTCTCTATTTTTTTTTCTTCTAGTAGTTTTAAAGTTTCAGGTCT